>RDRW01000131.1:0-259958 GCA_007896445.1 Puccinia hordei
TGTACCAATAAGAATAAAATAAAGGTGTGGCTTTTCTATTTTAATCTTAGATGACTAGTCTACTTATAAAGCTGACTACTATACCTCTGAGGTATGGGGAGTTGAGGAGAAGTTTGTGAGGGAAAATGGTGTGTGTTAAAAGGGTTTAAATGGCAAGGATATCTCTAAAATGTCTAGGTAAGAAGTGTCTTTGATGAAATTGAATCTAATATTTGGGGTAAAAGGTCATACAGGTTGTATGGGGTAGAAATTGCATATGGTAATACTACAACAGAGTGGGTATATATGTGTAAAGGGCCCTTCAAGAGGGGAACAAATGATGAGCACAGTATTACAAGATATGATGATGAGCAATGCCATAATAGTAATAGTGATGAGCAAAAGACTACAAGTGTAATAGTGAAGTGATGTATGTAGCAATGATGAGCATTTGATGTAGATTATGTAAGATGTTTTATTTTACTGAAATAATAATGACTTGGATGATGTAAGCCAAAAGAAAAAGAAAAGAAAAGAATGTACCTATGAAAACTATGAAGGCTAATATCTTCTGATCCAAAAGGAAATCAAGGGTGTTTGAGTGAGTGACTAGGGGTAGTTAAATAAGGTGTAGAATCTGAATCTAGAATAATATTCATGGATATATGGATGGAATATGAGATGTAGAAAGAATGATGTGAGAAGGAACAGGATTACCACATCCTCCCCCAAGTAAATGTCTGTCCCCAGACATCAGGGAAAGAAAGAAAGAAGAAGAAGTCCAAGTCCAAAAGAGTCCAAGTCCTGGAGAATCCAAGTCCAAAAAGTCCAAGTCCAGAAGGGGAAATCCAGATCCAAAAGAGTCCAAGGTCCAGAATCCAGAAAGAAATCCAAGGTACAGAAGGAAATCCAAAGTCCAGAAGAAATCCAATGTCCAGAAGGGAGGTCCAAGGCCTAAGTCCAGAAAGTTGATGAATTCTAACTAATATTTATGATTTTAAAAGATTTTAACACTATGAAATATCTAGAAAGACTACTATTATTTTTATTGATATTTGACTATTTCTAATAATTAAAACTGATGGATTTGTATAACATATCACCAGTAACACAACAGGTTACTGCAATGATGGAGGTTAAATGAGAAGACCTTTGCTATACCAAGATAGTATAGACATATGACAGGTGAATTGAACAGAAGACTACTATGAAAGAGTAGTTGAACTAGAAGTCTAGAGAGTATGCAACAACTCTACTAGGAAGATGGGATGGTGGGTTCAGTTTTAAGCTAGAAGGAAGTGAAGTGAGATATCTCTAAGAATGCCAGTGGAATTTGATGATGGTCCAGGATGTATGAAAGTTTTAAGTCATAAGATAAGAGGAAGAAAATATCCAAGTGCTGTCCAGAAGTCCAGGAATCCAGTATGGCCATGTGATTTAATTTGAAGGAAATTGGTGACTGATCCAAAGAAGATTGACTGATCCAGGTTCAGGGAAAGAATGGTTGGATGAAGATGAACAGGTTTTATGGAAGATGGATGGGGAATTCCAGAAACAAGGGAACAGTTGGTTTGGGTAATGAAAGAATTGTTGATGACTGATCCATGGAAGAAAGATGGCTCCAGGTCCCGGGAAGAAAGCTTGGTGAAGATGAACAGGTTTTTATGGGAGCTGATGGGAAATTCAGAAAAACAAGGGAACAGTTGATTTGGGTAATGAAAGATTGTTGATGACTGATCCATGGAAGAAAGATGGCTCCCGGTCCAGGGAAAAGAAAGCTGGGTTTGGAAGGATTAAAAGAAACTACTAGTTGAATTTATCCAAAAGAAGAGTGACTGATCCAAAGAAGAATGAATTGATCCAAAGAAGAAATGAATTGATCCAATGAAGAAAGAATTGATCCAAGGAAGAGTGGCTGATCCAAAGAAGAATGAATTGATCCAAAGAAGAATGAACTGGTCCAATGTAGAATGAATTGATCCAAAGAAGAATGAATTGATCCAAAGAAGAAATGAATTTATCCAAAGAAGAATGAATTTGAACAAAGGAGAAAAAGAAATTGATGGATTTAAGGTGAAGAATGACTGATCCAGAGAAAGGTGAGGGGTACTGGTCCAGAGGAAAATAATTGTATGCTTTAAGGGTGAAATACCAGTTGTGGAGAGGTGGATAGATGAAGAAGGATGAAGAAAAGAATGGGAAAAGGGAAGAAAAAAAAATTTAAAAATTCCTGGGTATGACAGATGAGGTGTTCCTCCCCCAACTTATTGTCTGTCCCCAGACAATGGAGAAGAACCCATGAATTTTGGAAGAGCGTGGTGTGGAAGAAATGAGTTGATAAGATTGGGATTTGAAAGAAAATAGATGGGGAAGGTGGTTGATGGTGATGTTGGAAGGGAAAAACCAAAGAAAGTGGAAGGATGGTGGTTGATGATGAATGATGAATGGATGGTGAGGATGGTGATGATGATGATGAATTTACCTTATGAAGAAAAGATGGATGAGCTGTTGAGGATGAATGAGGATAATGAGAAGTTTCTAGTATGGAGGAAAGATGAATGGACATGAGGATGATGGATGGTGGTGATGGATGGATGAGGATGGAAGAATGATGATGGATGGTGATGAAAGATGGTGATGGGTGGATGAAAATAGAGGACATGATGAATGGAGAAATTTCAGGGGAAAACACAAAATGAAAGATGGGATTTTTGGTGATGGACCCCTTGGTCCAGATGGATGGATGATGATGAATGAGGATGAATGGTGATGGAAGGATGGTGATGAAGGAATTTCTAGTATATGGATGAAAGGTGGATGAAGATGATGATGAAAGAATATCTAGTATATGGATTAAAGATGGATGATGGTAAAAAAGTGGATAATGAGATGGATGAAGGAAAAAAAATCAGGATACTCAAAGATGGATGAAGGGGAAATTAAATTTATATGATGTATGGAGGAAGAAAAAATTGGATGATGGTTGATGATGAAGGAGTAAAATTAAATTGATATCCCCAGAAAAAAAATCAGGAACCTCCCAAGTGGATGAAAGGAAAATTATTTTTTTTTTGTTTTTTTGTCTTCCTTCATTTTTTTTTTTTTTTTTTTTTTTTTTTTTTTTTTAGTGTATTGACCTCTCAGCGGAGTGAGGAGAGTCGCCGGAGGGAAGTGGTGAATCCGCGCGGAGAGTAGACGCGGAGTCCCGGGTGCTACAATGTCCGCGGAGTCGCCGGCGTTTCCAAGGCGCAGGAACGGTCCTCCGGGTCGAAGGACGACCTCGGAGATGAAAGCAAACCGTTCTTCTTCGATGGAAAGAAGAACGGTTATGGGGAGAACATAAAAAAAAAGATCAAAGGCAAAATGAAAGATAAGATAAAGGAAAAAAAAGAAAGAAAAGAAAAACCGGGTCGTGCACCGGCATCGCCAAGCAGTTGTAGGTGTTGTAGGCCAAGGGAAAATGACTTGAGAACGTATATCCGGGTCGTTCACCGGCGTCGAAAAGATGGTGGATGATTGATTTTTTTTATAAACGACTTCGACGATATCGTCGTCGTTCCCACCTCGATGTTGTATGTTTTTAATTGTTAAATCGTTATATTTACTTATAGACCCCCTAATGTCGTCCCTACTCGCCCGCTATCTATAACCTCCTCCTTGTC
The DNA here is from genome assembly GCA_007896445.1 of Puccinia hordei. Classification (NCBI taxonomy): domain Eukaryota; kingdom Fungi; phylum Basidiomycota; class Pucciniomycetes; order Pucciniales; family Pucciniaceae; genus Puccinia; species Puccinia hordei. The sequence goes on from RDRW01000131.1 coordinate 3,642, forward strand.
CTCATCAACGAATAGCAACGACTCGTATCATCGTCTTCCAGTACCCCGGCCTCTCAGCTCGTCGCCAATGTGGAGTGTTGGCCCCTTCACCCGCGACTCGTTTTCCTTGGAAGAGCTGGCGGCGCTACATGATACCGTCAACGACCACCTAACGGAATTCGCCCGGTCCAACCATTGCGATCCTCGGGCCGCGGCAGCGTCCCGACACCGATTGTACAGTCGCCTCCAGGATGCGTTCGACTCCGTATGTATCCCTCATAAAAAAAACTGATAAAACAAAAAGAAAAAAAAACTGATTTTTTTTTTTTTTTTTTTTTTTTTTTTTATGTGTCTAGATAATGATGCATACCATCATCCAAGAAAAGCAGGAAAAGGATAATATGAAGAAAAATGAAACTAAAAAATAAAGTGAGTTTTTTTTTTTTTTTTTTTTTTTTTTTTTATTATTTATTTATTTTAATGTTGACTGATACTGATTTTTTTTTATTTTTTTATTTATGGGATTATTAAGGGTAAGCCAGAGATTGTTTTTATATCAATTGGCCTTGAATGATATTTTTTAACATGACTTGCTGCATATCTTCTGTTTAATGCAGTGCCATCCAGTTCCTCCAGTGAATAAGAGCCTCCAGGATTTTGAGTGGTAATTCTGTAAGGTCCATTCCATTTGTTTTCAAAGAGCTTTCCATATTGAGAGTCCAAAGATTTGTTGTATACTAATACCAAGTCCCCTGTTTGTAGTGGTTGTCTAGGTGTCTTCTTCCTGTTCCAATATTCCACAGATGTTTTCCTTGTATCCAGCAACTTTTGATGGGCCTTCTGAAGAATGTCATCCCTGTTTTCCAATTGGAGAGTCCTGGCCAGAAGGAGGTCTTGAGTGCTGTTCACTTTTGTCCAATCTATGCCAAAGAAGGTTTCCAGTTCCAGATCAATTGGTAAGATGGGGGGCTGTCCAAGAACCAGTTCATAAGGGGAGTATCCAGTTGATCTTTTGGTGGAAATCCTGTCTGCAAATAAAACCAAAGGTAAATAATTCCTCCATTTCTTGCCTTCTTGTCCACAGAGTTTAACCAAAGTGTCCTTGATGGCCTGATGTCCTCTTTCCACCATTCCATTAGCTTCAGGGTAGTAAGGTGTGGTAACTTTGATTTTTATTCCTGCTTCCAATAGTGATTTCTGGAACTGTTGACCAAATTCTGAACCTCCATCCACTGTAACTGACCAAGGTGCTCCATATCTGTAGATCCAGTTGTCCAAGAACCATTGGGAAATCTTCTTTGCTTGAATCTTCTCCAGACCAACTGCTTCAACCCATCCAGAAAGATCATCTCTAGCAATTACCAAGTATTTCCATTTACCAGCCTTGATATGAACTGTATCCAAGCTGACTCTTCCAAAGATTGTTGCTGCTCCAGTAGGCTTCTTGGGTTCCATTGGTAATACTGAATTCCTTTTCTGGCAAGCTTCACAAGACTGGACCCACTTGGTTACACCTTTCTTGAGTCCTGGCCACCAAAACCTGAGCTTAGTCCTTCTGTAAGTTTCTGAAATACCTCTGTGGCCTAGTGTTTCATGAAGAGATTGGAGGATATTGTTTTGGGCTGAGGGAGTGGTGACAACTATCTGGGAAAAGTTTGTTAATTCTGTGGCAAGACATTATTGGAGAGGAAGAAATTGGCTGATTTATGCAGAATTTGTTTGAAATCCAGGGGGCTGCATCCAGGAGGTTTGTTCATTGTTGAAAGATACTCCTGTAAGTGTTTCCAAATTCCTTGTTGCAGAGGCTTTTCCCCCTCCCCCAAATAAGCTGATGTCCCCAGAAGCAATCCAGGAAAAGAAAGAAGTCCAGAGGAAGAATGTTTGAGGCCAAATCCAGGGTGAGGTTTAATCCAAGGTTCATCTTCATCAAAACTAGGGCAATCTTCTTCACCAGGGTCAGGAGGTCTTCTGGATAGTGCATCTGGAAGGGTGAAGGTTTTGCCAGGGGTATGTTCCAAATCAAAAGAGAAGAGCTGAATGAAAGCAATCCATCTGTTCATAGGGGCATTTGGAAGTGAAGGGTTGTTGATCATTCCAATAAGGCACTTGGCATCCACTCTGAGCAAGAAATGTTGGCCCCATAGCCTATGCTGAAGTTTCTTGAGGATCTTGGTGACACCACAGAGTTCCAACTTGGATTGTGAGTATTCAGATTCTCTTTTGGAAAAACACTACTGACTCATAAATCACAGGCCTGTCCAATCCAGAGGAATCCACTTGGGTGAGGACTGCTCCTGCTGCAATGAAGCTAGAATCCACAGAGAGTTTGATCTGTCCAGCTCCAGGTCCATAATCCAGCTTCTTGAGGGTGATATCTGATCCAATGATTCTCTTGAGTTCCTCAAAGGCTTCCTGGCAATCTTCAGTCCAATCCCAGGTGGAATCCTTCCTAGTAAGGTGTCTGAGGGGAGCAGTGATAGTTGAGTAATTTTTAATGAACATCCTGATGTAGACACAGATACCTAGGAAACTCCTGACAGCAGATGGAGTGGTGGGAGTTGGCCAAGTTTCTATTTTGTTGAGCTTCTTTGCTGATATCTTCCTTCCTTCTTTGCAGACAACATGGCCCACTAGATCCAAGGCAGGGACACAGCAAGCAAACTTTTTACCAGAAATAGTGAGTCCAGCTTCTTCTATCCTAAAGAGAATCCTTTCCAAAGTGATGGCATATTCATAAATAAATTTCTGATCTGGGGGTTGGCTTCCAGGGTTTCTCCACCATAGTCTGAGATTGGTCCTTTAATTCCTCCATCATCAATGAAGATTCCAAGGTGCTGAGGGAGTTCATCCTGAAGTATCCACATCATTTGGGCCTGGTATACTGCAACTGAATTGGTGGCTCCTTGGGGTAATCTGGTGAGCTGGAATCTTCCTAGAGGGGTTTCAAAAGTGGTTAAGGGCCTGGATTCTACTGATAATTCTCTTTCATCATACCCTCCCATAATATCACCTAGTCCATAGCATGCCCTTCCAGTGAAAGATTCAATGAGATCCTCTGGTGATGGTGGTAGGCCTGCATCCTTAATGGTTACTTTATTGAGTTTTTGGAGATCATGAACTATTCTTAACTTCCCATCTTGCTTTTTGACACAGAAAATAGGCTGGAATAACTGGAGAAAGGACTGTTCATAGAGGCCAGTGCTGAGTCTTTCTCTTACTAATTCTATGACTTGATTTCTGATGGGAGCTGGAATTGGAATTGGTTTCTGTTGCCAAGGTTCATGGGGAATAACTGGAATGATGTAGGGTTGTCCATAGGTATGTTTGAGGAGTCCCCTTTCTGTTTCTGTGAATGCCAAAGCTGCTTGCCTGAGAGTGATGACCCAAACTAATAGGAGATGTTCTTGTTCTGACAGCCATCCAGGAGGTCCAAAATGATAAGGTCCAGCCTCTCTTGAGTGATTTTAGAAGTGGGAATGAATGGTGGAGGAAAAGGATTTAAAGGAGTGGAATATGGGTCCCTAGAAAGTGGAGGCCTTGAAAGAGGTGGGTTGAGAGCCAATGGCATAGGTTGGTTTACTGGTTTACTTTTTTTAGAGTGGATTTTATTTTGCTGAATGAGTGACTAAAGTTGGTTCTTTGGGTTATTTTCCAGGATTCCATCTGTAAAGTAAAGGAGTGTAGTTGGAAGCCTGGCCTTAGACTAAAAAATCCAAAGATGCTGAGTTTGCTGGGAGAGAAGTTTCCATTTCTGGTGACTGGGAAGGATGATTGGGACCAGGTAAGTTTGTCCAGAAGTGTTTTTGATTTCCAGTGATTCCCCTCCGTCTCCATGGTAGTTGATGGTTGCTGACACATCCATTAAGAAGGGTTTTCCAATGATTAGCTGCACAGACCCTCTAGCTACCCAGAAGTGGACAATCCTGGATACTTTCCCAATGGTGACAGTAACATCTTCAGCGATTCCAGGCATTTCTGTAAGGTGACCTCCAATTCCTTTGAGTTTCATGGGTTTAGATGTGATCTGAAGTCCAAGTTTGTGGGCCAGGGATTCAGGTATAATGTTGATCATTGATCCAGTATCCAGAAGGGCTTGATGCTGTTGTCCATTGATGCTGAGGTTTATATATCCAAGAGGGCAAGAATAGTGAGTGGCAGGTTCCTGGGGTTCTTCTTTTTCCTGGTCCAAGTCTCCAAAGTTTGCTGATTTAGTTTCTTCCACTGGGACTCTTCTGTTAGTGATTTTTCTCTTTACTGCCTCTGATAATGATGGGGAAAGAGCAAGAGTTTCTCCAATGGTGAGCTGGATGACTTGTTGGCCTAGGATCCTATTGGCAACTTCATCATCTATTCCAGGGTAGTCTTTGGCCAAAGCCTTCTCCAGGTAAGTCTTTCTAGCTGGTTTTTCCTTGGAAGGGTTGCTGGAGGATGGTTGTGCTGAAGGCTGTTGAAATCTGACTTTTGAAGCAGGGGCAGGGGATGTTGGAGAAAAGGGAGTCCTGGCCATGTTGAGCAAATCCTGGGAGTCCATATCCATGAGAGTGGTCTTTTCCTTCCTGGTCCTTTTTCTGGCATAGCTGGTTCCTCTGAAGATCTGGTCCTTTTTCCCATGTCTGAATCATACACAGTAAGTTGAGGGTTGTCATATTCCTCCAGTTGTCCAAAAGAAGTTGAAAGTTTGACTGATTCCTTGGCAAATTGCTCCACCACACTTAAGATTGGCCTCCTGGTGTCCCATGGAATTAAGGTTTGATTTGGAAGTTTGTAGTCCTTTCCATCCTTGATTACCTGTCCTGAGCTGATGTCCTGGGATAATCTGATACATCTGTTGGTCCCATGGGTATCCTGGAAGCAGTAGAAACATTTGAGGGGCCTGTATGCTAGGGTGGTGTTGCCCTGTGGGGAGGAAGCGGATTTGCCCAGTTGCTTGAAGCTTGCCAAGTTGTTTGGTAAGATTATCATAGTCTGTTCCAAGGGAGCTGATCTGCAGGTTTGAGGGGTCTTGGTGGGATGTATAAAAGGCTTGGTGGCTGGATAACGGTGAGTCCTTTGTTATTTGGGGTTTCTGTCCTGTAAAAGTCTCCTCCCCCCTGTTGACGTGATGACAGCTGCTGATTTGACCTTCTTGTGTATGTAGGTGAGAAGGATTCAGTGTTTGGTAAAATATCACCTCCATCCTTGGGTGAAAGCATCTGGTTGTCCCTGAGAAGTTCATCTGTTACAGCAAGTTCCAGTTCCTGGCTGAGGGCTTCTAGCAACAAATCTCTGAATTCTTCCAGGTCAGTACTGTAATTCATCCTTACTAGATAGTGGGAAATGGTTTTCAATTGGTTCTGAATGTCTTGAAGTCCTCCAGGGTATTGATTCTCTCCATCAGTCTAGTGCTGACTAGATTCCTTAGGTCCCGTCTTGGTGTATCTGACCAAAGGCTGAGAGGAACCAAACCTGTTAAGCAACTGTTTCTTTAACTTTTCCCCAATCCAGTTCTTCATGTCCTGACATCTCCTCTACTTCATCTTTTAGATCCATACCCTTAAATGAAGTAATTTGATCAGCCAGTTCTTTTGAGTTAGCCACCATCATGCCTTCCTGCAGCCTCAAATCTCCTGATGAACTTTTCCATTGGCATATTACCACCATCAAAGAAGAGCTCTTTGTCCATTGGTTTGATCTTGATTCCCCTGGAGGTTGGGTCCTGGTACACTGGCATGGAAGCTTCCCTTTCAAAAAAATGTGAGTTGAATCTTGCTGAATCTCGTTGGGTGGTGGCCTGTTGTAGGTTTCCATGGGTAACTGGGTTCTGGGGGGACTGAAGTGGGATGCCTAAGTCTTCTGAATCTTCTGATGGTTGGGGATTGTTTCTGTAGGGACCAGGGTTGTGACCAGAAGCAGGAGCCATGCCTTGAGGAAGGGATGGACTGGGTGGTAGGTTGACTAGGAGCTGGGTAGAGACTGGGAGAGCAGAGAAGTTGATGTAATTTCCAGAATGAGACATCTTTAAGGGGAAGTGAATTTAAAAGGTATGTAGGTGGGATTTAGATGAGGGTGCTGAAAGATAAGAAGGGGGACTGATGATTGATTGTGATTTGAAAACCTTTGTAGGGATGAAGAGAGGAGGAAGAGAAGTGAAGTGGAAGGGGAAGAAGGGTTTTAAGGAAGAGGGTGAGTGAAGAGAAGAGGGTGTAAGAAGTAGTGTGTAGCTAAAGGTAAAGTTGTTACTAGGGCTGAAGATTCTGAGGGATGGAAAAGGCACTGTTGGGACACCACTTGTGGAACTACTCTAAGGCCAGAATAGAGTTGGAAGGGATATGTATAACTACACTAGTACTAATGTAAGTTAAGACAAGGTGCTGATATAAGAGCTGCCTTCCTGACTAATGCTGATGGGGAAGAGTGTAACACTAAGAATAAAATAAAGGGTGGCTTTTCTATTTTTAATCTTAGACTGACTAGTATTATAAGCTGACTACTATTACCTCTGAGGTATGGGGAGTTGAGGAGAAGTTGTGAGGGAAAATGGTTGTGTAAAAGGGTTTAAATGGCAAGGATATCTAAAAAAATGTCTAGGTAAGAAGTGTCTTTGATGAAATTGAATCTAATGTTTGGGTTGTAACAGGTCATACAGGTTGTATGGGGTAGAAATTGCATACTGGTAATACTACAACAGAGTGGAGTATATATGTGTAAAGGGCCCTTCAAGAGGGGAACAAATGATGAGCACAGTATTACAAGATATGATGATGAGCCAATGTCCATAATAGTAATAGTGATGAGCAAAAGACTACAAGTGTAATAGTGAAGTGAATGTATGTAGCAATGATGAGCATTTGATGTAGATTATGTAAGATGTTTTTATTTACTGAAATAATAATGACTTGGATGATGTAAGCCAAAAGAAAAAGAAAAGAAAGAATGTACCTATGAAAAACTATGAAGGCTAATATCTTCTGATCCAAAAGGAAATCAAGGGTGGTTTGAGTGAGTGACTAGGGGTAAAATAAGGTGTAGAATCTGAATCTAGAATAATATTCATGGATATATGGATGGAATATGAGATGTAGAAAGAATGATGTGAGAAGGAACAGGATTACCACAACGTCCCGCCACACTCTTTCCTTGAAATTGTGGTCCATTGGGCCATGACGAGAGAGCATATGGGGGAGGTGATTGAGGACATAGGCGATGTTCTTTATCATCTTCTCAGCTGATTTGATGGACCATGCAATGCCACGCGCCAAATCGTTGTTCAAGTTTTCTACCACTGATCTTGGAAGCAGTGGGTCTGGTAAAAATAGTTCCACAGCTGCAACAGACAGACAGACATGAGTTTGAGAAGTGTTTAATGTTTAGAGGAGAGGGGGATGACTCACATGCATCCCGTGTGGACCTTGCAGGGCAAGGAGGGCCTGTTGAGCTCTTGCTGGGGTTTGAACTGGAGCTGGGCAATGAACTGGAACTGTCCACTGCACTAGTGGTTGCGGTGCGGGAGAAATTCATGCCTTTCAAGTGTTCGGCCGTTAGGACAGTTGGGTGAGGAGTGAATAGGTGGCTTGGGAAGTTTGGGCCGGTTTCCCTTGGGTCAATACGCACAATCTGTTGATGAGAGGTAGAGGAGCCCTGTTGAGGGACTGGGCTTCCACCACATGAGGGAGGATTGTCTGGACTTGGGGTGTGATGCCGGGATTTTTTGGATGTAGGATCATTGGATGTAGGATCAACAATATTGCAGTTGGATAGCGGTAGCGAGCCCGGCGTGGGTGACTTTCAACGATAGTGGAATGTGGGTGTGGGGCTGCACGATGGTTGTACGGCAAAGAGACTTGTGAGGCTGGAGGGTTGATTCCCAATTCTTCAGGGTCGGTTTCCCCCTCGGCATCCGGGTTGTTTATATTGTCATCACGGTTTTGAGATAAGTTATGCAAGGCTCGTTTGGCATTTTGGGATTCCATGGCGGTAGTTATACCATCAAGGTAAGCCTCATTAGAGGTGGTGAGAAAGGTGCTTTCGCCTTTGCTGTTGCGCCTGGGTGATCTTATTGGGTGGATGGGGCCATATGCCGGGTTCATAACGTTGGGCAAGCCGTTGTCAAATGGAGCGGGTTCGTTGTACCATTGAGCTGGTATGTTGTTAATTCGAGTGGGTTCTGGTGTGCGATGAAGTGTTGGTGCCGCATTGTTTGCTGAGAGAAAATCTGACAGTTGTGGAGCGGTTGTTTGAGGTGGTGGGAGGTCTTTGGGAAGATCAGGAAACCAAGGAATGAATCGGTTGAGGTTAGGAGGTGGTTGGTTGATGCTAGGAGTGGAATGTAGGATGGTTTGGCTAGCTGGGGGGTCAAACGTGTTTGTTGGAGCTGGGCGAGTTGAGGACTCATGACCCTCATCGTCTGACTGCTTGTATTTGGCTTTTATTTTGTTGGCGAGAACTTCCAGATACTTGTATTCCTCGGGACTGCATGCGGGATGCTGAGCAAGCTCAGTGCATTTTTGCCAGAAGTCCAAACCTGATTTGCAGTGTTTTGGGGTGGAAAGTGGTAAGCAGGAGGTTTATTGTCATACATCTTATGAGGAAACAGAACTTACGTGATTGTTCATGACTACCAGACATTGTTGTTGCGTGGAAATACGTCTAAAGTTTGATGGAGGAGGAGGAAAACGGTGTTGCTGTTGGTTGGATTGCAAAGTAAAACAGATGTCAGCTGCTGCTCCTGGAATTAAGTACCTTTTGCAGTGAGAATATGAGAAAGGGGAATATCAGCCCTTGCGGGGGGTTTGGGGGGGCACTTTGGGTGTGTAGGGGGCTTAGACGGGGGACTTGGGCCTGATATGCATCTGTGGGCATTTCCCAGGGCCCTTTAGGCCAAGATGTGTCCCTTGCACATTTTTCCTGGGCCTTGGGTGCAATGGGGGGCTTGCAAGGGGGCCTAGTGGCACATTCACACCTTGAATGTGTCCATAGGGGCCACTGGTTCTAGTTGGCCCCTTTTGGCCAGGCCCAGGTGGCCCATCTGGCCCCTTTGGCTGGCCCATCTGGCCCCTTTTGGCCAGGCCCAGGTGGCCCATCTGGCTCCTTTGGGCCAGGCCCAGGTGGCCCAGCTGGCCCATCTGGCCCCTCTGGGCCAGGCCCAGCTGGCCCAGGAGCGGGCGGGGTTTTGGGTGAGGGGCAGGGGGGACGGGGGGGCGCGGAGGATTGGGGGAAACGGGGGGACATCGACTTACTGGTTGATGTCCTGGCGGCTGGCTTGAGGTGGTCGGGCGGCTGGCTTGAGGTTGTCGGGCGGCTGGGTCGTTCCGGCGGCTCGGGTTGGTCGATCGGGAAGGGTGGGCTGGGCTGGGTCGTGCGGCGGCCGGCTGGTAGGTGGGTGGGGAAGGTCGGGTTGCTGGGGGGCGGTCGGTGAGATGGTGGTTGGGGAGGGATTTCAGGAGGGGGGGGGAGGGCCGATCGGCGAAGGATGGGGGTGGGGGGCGGGGCGGGCATGCTGATGTCATGCGTACATTATTTTGTACGCATGACATCAGCATGTATGTAGGAAGGGCGTGCCCCTTCCTATACACATAGAATAGGTGTGTCGACCGCACACCGATTCTATGTATATAGGCAGGGGGCACGCCCTTTCCTATATACATAGGTCGGCGGTCCGCCGATCTATGTGTATAGGCAGGGGCTTGCCCCCTGCCTATACACATAAAAAGGGTGTGTGGGTCGCACGCCCTTTTTATGTGTATAGGCAGGGGGCACGCCCCTGCCTATACACATAAAAAGGGCGTGCGACCCACACGCCCTTTTCTGAAGGGGCGGGCGGGCCGCACGCCTTTTTCTGAAGAGGGCGTGCGACTGCACGCCTGCAGTGTCGCACGCCTGTAGATGGGCGTGCAGCACGCACGCCCATCTACAGGCGTGCCCACACCCAAGGATGGGCGTGCAGCCCGCACGCCGATAAAAAAAAGGCGTGCGGGGAACACACCTTTCTTTTTATTGGCGTGCAATGGGCGTGGGCGTGCGCCCATCGGCGTGCATTTATCAATGCCCCTTAAGCTGATTGGCTACTTTCAGAGGTGGTAGTCTTGCAGCAAATTCTTTATGAGGAATATTTCAAGGTCTAAGATGGGGAGGTTCTAAGGTAACTTGATAATTATTCCAGTAGATAAGGTAGGTTGGATAATAAATGATAACAGCACTCTAAAAGTAGGAGGAGAATATTCAGGCTACTAACTAATGTTGTACTGGGTGAATATGCTAAGGATCTAATCCTAGTCCAGTAAATACCCTCCTTTTATATTCTAGAGGTCTTCAGGGGAAGGGTCTAGAATTTTGTTGTAAATTCTGCTCTAAAGTATTACAATTCAAATGTACTATGATGCAATGGGAATTGTACAAAATTGGGCACAGGATTTTCTATGTCCCCATGACCTCATAAGTAATTTCATTCTTATTAGCATAAATCAATTCTTCTTGTATTTATGCAAGTAGCATTGTTGTCTCTCAGCTTTTATGAAAATACTTTTTCATCCATGGTGTACCTTTGATATATGATAAAGTAATAAAAGGAGTAGTAATTTAGTGGTGGTTTGAGTGAGCTAGATCACTTACCTTTACATCCTGAGTTGATTGATCAAATAATATCTTATAATATGTTATTATTTACAGTATTAATATAGTTTTTTTATCAAATTTTACAGCCAGTTCAGTTCTTAGAATACTCTGGATTATTGCTAGGGCTGCCATCATCAGTATAACAAAAGAGTAGAGCAATGAAGAATACCAAGGTGTGTTGCTTGTTCACTTCTCACCAAGTTGAGAGTAAGGCAAGAAATTTAGTTTGCTGAGTTGAAGAGTTCAATGAGGCAAAGCTTTTGATGCAATTATATTTGATGTTTGAGGCAAGAGCTGTGCAAGATTGATATTCAGAGTTGATTGAGGAATTGGAGTTGAAAATGTAGGAAGGAAATAAGAAGGGGAAAATGTATGTGGAAGAAGGAAGAGGAGTGATCAATGATGACTGGAGAGGAATGTGGAGAGTTCAGTGAAGATTTTTTTGAAAGATCATTTAGGTTTTTAAGGGATACCAGAACTTGTATTCAAGTATTTCAGCAGATCGTTTCACTAAGGTTTCAACTACTTGAAACATGGTTGACATTGAGTTTCAACATTTCTGAGATGAGTTTCTCCAACTTTTGATTCAGAAAATTTAAGGCTGGTGTGAGGAGGCTTAGAATTATCAGAGAATCAAAGAGAGGAAGAGCTACATGACATGGGTAATGGTATCCTATGGTTGGTAACAATCTTACAGGGGTTTCATGCATTGTCTACCAGCGTTGTACATTGAAGAAGACTAAAAACGAAAGGAAAGGTGCCTGTTTGGTAAGGATGTGGTCCCAATGGGTACAATATTGAGATGTTTGATTACATGGGATTCTGGGGCCTAAGTATTCTAACATTGTCATTATTCAAAGGGGACATCAGAGAAAAGTTGTTTGGCCATTTGCCAGCCATGGTTGAGCAAGCCACTGTTGATGTGCTGCAGTTGAGTAAGTTGTTTTTTTGTTTTCATTTAGGTTCCAGTTGTTGGCTCTGGTGTTATGTTGGAGTTCAATCAACCTTTGGTTGATTTTCTGGATTTCCACTTGAAGGGATTGGGTGTCCTTTCAAAAGGCCTGGGCTTCAGCTCACAATGCCTGAGTTTCAACTTGCAAGGCCTGGGGTTCAAGTCTCATTGCTTGAATCTCTTGGTTGAGCGCTTGGACCCTTGTTTGGCTATTTTCCTTTCATGGTTGAGCCAGCCACTTTTGATGTGCTCCAGTTGAGTAAGTTGGTTATTGTTTTCATCAAGGTTCTAGTTGTTGGCTCTGGTGGTATGTTGGAGTGCAATCTGTTGAAATCTCAGTTGAACAACATGAAAGATATGAAGTATGCACACTGGAAACACTTCAATGATCATTCAATCAACTGGTTAGGGCTATCCTTGCTGCAGTATTTTAGTCTGTACTCCCTCACTCAATCCTCTTGCTAGACTTTGACTCTCAATTTATCCAAAACCCAATTACTCAATTACTCAATTCACTCAAAGCAAGATCTCTATCTAATTCTTTGAGATTCCAGGAATCAACCAGTAAAGTCTATTCTCAAACTTCTGCAAGAATCAAATATACTCATCAGCATTTTCTTTCTTTTCATAAAGCTGACTCCTTGGACATCAATATATCATCTTGATAATTTTCAACATTAAAGAACTATCTTATCTGATTTTAGCTGTTTTTCTTTCCTTTATCTTTTCTGTTCTCCTTCTATTCCTCTTTTGCTTGTTGATGAAAAAACCACTTGTCTCTTAAACTTAGACTTCTCCTTCCATGTCTTCATCTTGTAAGTCCTCACTTATAAATAATATATTAGTTCCATTAGCTGGTGGTAAATCTCTGTTGTCTTTCAACTCTTTTGTAATTTTTCTTTAACTCTTTTCTCAACTCTTAGTCTGGTTTCTGTTAGAAATTCCATCTTCAAAAGTCATTTACAATCAACCTGTGGTTTATTTTCTGAGTTTCCACTTGTAGGGCCTGGGTGTCTACTTGATGGGCTTGGGGTTCCACACAAAGGCCTGAGTTCCAGCTCACAATGCCTTGGTTTCAACTTTCAAGGCCTGGGCTTCAAGTCTTGTTTGCTTGAATCTCTTGGTTGAGGGCTTGGATCTCAGGGATCACAACTGCATCCAATGGTTCTACAGACATTGAAATTAATAACTAATAAATTTTGTAAGAATTGGGCTGCAAACTTACCATCTTGGCCAATGGACAATCAGCTGAATTGGACAATTTAATTGGTGGCTTCAGAAATTGCAGCTGGGTCTATTGGGGTCATTTATAGAACTATATCATTGGATACACAAGATGATAATCAGAATTGATGTACTCAATAAAATTTTTGGAAATCTTTGCCTTGACCACCTGGGTTTAGCCTCCAGAGGCCTGAGGTTTTCCATGAAAGGCATAGGTCAGGCCTCAAAGGGCCTGTGTTTTGCCTCCAAGGGCCTGGGTTTTGCCTCCAAGGGCCTGGGTTTTGCCTCCAAGGGCCTGGGTTTTGCCTCCAAGGGCCTGGGTTTTGCCTCCAAGGGCCTGGGTTTTGCCTCCAAGGGCCTGGGTTTTGTGATTATGGTCAAGAACTCTTTATTGAAGAAGTTATATATTTCGCCAGTAGTAGTAGACTAGATGAAAAATAAACAATGAAAATAAATGAGAACCAGAGATTAGAGAATGAAATAAACCAAGCTGAGACAATAACAAACAAACACCAAATACTAACTGGTAAACCACACTAAACACAACGAGCAGACGACAACACAACAATGAGAAACAATAACGAACTATCTAAACAAACAACGACTTATGAAGAAGAAACAACCATGTTAACAAATCAAGAAATAATCAAAAGAACAAACAGACATGTTGAGACTAGTGAAGCTAAGTACCTCGCAGTAACAACTTGATGAAGTGATTTTCTTTTGACCTTGACTCCTCCTAAACTTGATGTTTCTCTTCACGAATCTAAGAATTTGAGCTTGATGAGTTACCAGATTGGCTTCGTTCCAATTCTTGAGTATCGGTATTGAATCAAAGCGGTTGACGTTTTGATCCTACCGATAAATCTACCGGTTGAGCGAGCATAAATAGGTGAATTGGTCCAGATTTAGGTTTCAAGATATGCATAATGCATAGTGCAGATTACTGCGCACAACAGGTTTTGCCTCCAAGGGCCTGGTTTTTGCCTCCAAGGGCCTGGGTTTTGCCTCCAAGGGCCTGGTTTTTGCCTCCAAGGGCCTGGTATTTGGCTGAAAGGGCCTGGGTTTTGCCTCAAGTGGGCCTGGGATTTGCATCAAAAGGCCTGGGCTTTGCCTCAAAGGGCCTGTGTTTTTCCTCAAAAAAGGGCCTGGGTTTTGCCTCCAAGGGCCTGGTATTTGGCTGAAAGGGCCTGGGTTTTGCCTCAATGGGCCTGGGCTTTGCATCAAAAGGCCTGGGTTTTTCCTCAAAGGGCCTGTGTTTTGCCTCAAAAAAGGGCCTGGGTTTTCCTCAAAGGGCCTGGTTTGCACCTCAAAGGGCTTGGTTTTTGCATCAAAGGGCCTACGTTTTTTAAGATTTCAGGCAACTGGAAGTGTATTTCATTTAATCATGAGTAAACCACAATGACGAGGCTGCAGAGATAAGAAAGAGAGTTGTATACCTAGAAGCAACAACCTAGCCTATAATTTTTATATGGATAAAGAGATGAAGAGTAATATAGGACTGTAGAGATAGAGAGATGGAATCAGGAGAAGTTAAGTGAAAATTAACACTAGTGAAATAAATATGGCCAATGGCCTAAGACTGAGAAGAAGTTGGGCTAAGGAATTCAAGAGCACAAGATGCTCAGGGACTTCAAACACCTGTGAAAGGGACTCAAGAGAGCATGTCTCACAAGCAAGGGCCCGGAACTAAGTAGAGTTTGTATTTTAGATGGGGATAGAAGAAATACATGATGAGAAAGGGGCCTAAGTTGAGGGCCTAGCTGTGCTAAGGAAAAAAAAAGAATGAAAAAGAACGAAAACAAATAAGCCCTCTTTTGGGCATGGGGCAGAATTCTAACAACTAGCGCCAGTAGGTTTTATTCTTGTGCTACACTTTGGTAGACTTGATTCTGTTGGTTTCAATTATAGTACTGTTTGTGATCCTGCCTAGGAGTTCTGCGGTAGTTGACACTGCCTTTTCTGGGGTAAGTTGTTGGTTCTTGACCTCCAATCTGCCTAATTCAATTCTTTCAGCTAATGTTTTAATTGGCCCCCTTGAGTGGCTATTCTCACATGTTTTGCCTCAAAAAAGGGCCTGTGTTTTGCCTCAAAGGGCCTGGGTTGCGCCCCTGGGGGCCTGGGTTGCACCTCAAATGACCTGGGTTGCACCTCACAGGGCCAGGGTTGCACCTCAAAGGGCCTGGGTTGCACCCCAAGGGCCTGGGTTTTGCCTTAAAAGGCCTGGGTTTCACCCCAAGGGCCTGGGTTTTGCATCATAAGGCCTGGGTTTCACCTCAAAGGGCCTGGGTTTTATGTCAAAAGGCCTGGGTTTTGCCCCAATGGGCCTGGGTTTTGCATCAAAAGGCCTGGACTTTGCCTCAATGGGCCTGGGTTGTGCCTCAAAAAGGGGCCTGGGTTGCACCTCAAATGGCCTGGGTTGCACCTCACAGGACCAGGGTTGCACCTCAAACTTGAAGGTATAGCTTCTATTTTTTCTCAACTTTTTCCACTTGTGTTTGTTAGCTCATATTGACTTTAACAATACTAATTTTCAGTTTCATTCATCAAAATATCCAGTTCTTTCATCATTGGAAAGGGACTACTTGGCCAGCTCAGCATCACCTTCTACTGCAGAGCGTACATTTTTTTCTGCTGCCAATGTTTTCTCAAGTGACCAAGGAAGCTTGAACCCATGGAAAATTGAGAGATGTGTTAGTATTCATATGTGGTTGAAAGACGGTATAAAGGTGGCTGGAAATTTTTCAAAAGCTCAAGGCATTGTGAATGAACAGCTATACAAATTTGTCCCAAAAAAAATTAGAATAAATGATGATTTATTTTTTCTTATTGCTTTCATTAGGGGGTATGAAATATGACCAAATCTGCCATTATGTAATCAACTGGTTTTGAAAATCCACCATTTTTAAAAACCATGGATATCTATATGACATGGTTCAGAATGCCCAAAAGTGAAATTTTGTGGAAAAACCTAATTCACTGGTTTTAATTGTGGATTTGGTCATATTTGATACCCCCTATTGGTCTTGATATTTTTCCCTTGTTTCATGAATAAATAAATAAATAAAAATGTATAGGGCATTAATAAAAAAACCCAGTTTTTCCGCAGTTTCACCTGGTTTTACGCAGCGGCAATGCTGAAATTGCTGTGCAGTACACCCAGTTTTTTAATTGATTTTTTGAGGCCAGATTTTCATTGTTTTTCAAACTTTCAAATTTATTTATTACACTTTAAGGGGTTTAGAATCTTATGGTAATTTTCATTTTTCAAAAAAACCATTACTTCTATTATTTTTTGCCAATCCTCCCGGTTTTTTCAAAAGAAATCCCCACAGCTTAATTTTCTGGATTTCTTAACATTTTAAAATTTTTTTAAACACTTTAAGGAGGGTAGAGTTTAATGTGACTAAACTTTGTTTTTTAAAATCATTTGTTGGATTTTTATGATTTTTGGACACAATTTATTTCCAAACACCTTCACATCTGTCATTCAAGATATTCAGGGAGTTTTTAAATAGTTTCCTACATTTTAGAGGGTGAAGAATTCATCGGAAACAAAAACTGATTATAAAAGTGAATTGTTATCAGATTTCATGACAAAGAAATGGAAATATAATGGGAAAAGGTAGGGAAAATAGTTAAATAACTATTCAACATGAAAAACTTATTAATCCTGGCAAGCTCCTTAAATAGTCTTGAGATCCCTCTGGGGACCCTACGGGTGTTAAATTCCAAGTTGTGGGTGCTTTAGCTAAGTATTGCCCTTCCTGGTGACACTTATGCCTTGGGTTTGTGTCACCAGGTTCCATATAATTTTTTTTGTATATGTTTTATTTATTTTAGTATATTTAATTTATTAAGTAAAGCCATGTAGTACATTAGTACTGGTTTGTATGATTAGTATTTGTGGCTTATTTGTATTTTTATAACAAGCCACAGTACTTGTTTTGCACTTTTGTTTAATACTTATTGTACTTATTTTAATGCATAAAATAATATTGATAAGTTTTCTAGTTCCTGGTAATCTTTATTACATATGTATCATATGTAATGAAGATACTAGGGCGCTTTTGTTGCCTCTTGTGTTATTTTGCTGGCTCTGGAATCTGTGTGCCACATGGGGGTGCCTTACTGGTTTTAAGGGGAGGTTGTGTGCATCAAATGCCGCCCTCCATATGCATATTTAATAAAAATTAAAAATTAAAAAAAACCGGGGTGCGCGTTCAGAAAACCAGGTGCACTGCACAGCTGCAATTGCGCAGAAAACCGGGTGTAAACATGGACAAACTGGGTTTTTTTATCAATGCCCAAATGTATATACAAGCATTTTGCATAATAATTGCTATCTGACGGCCTTCATATTATCCTTATTCCCTGGACTACTTTATTATTATTATTATTATTATTTATGAGAGCCTCTTCTGCACTATGGTTGAGTCATATAGCTGAGCAGGGTGCTACGCTAACATTTAGCATAGCTGAACAGAGTGCTATGCTAACAGTTAGCGTAGCTGAAAAGGGGGCTATGCTCACAGTTAGTGTAGTGTTTGTTCCAGCTAACACCACTAACAATCAGCTAACAGGCAATTTCTGTAGTGTTATTTTTTTTTTTTTGATGTTGCTAACGCTATGCTACCTGCTATTTGTTTTTTGACATTTTTTTTTAGCGCTAGCTGAAAAAATCTCCAGCTAACACCAACTTTGTGTTGGTGTAGCAACAAAAGCTAACATTACACTATGCTACAGCTATTGTTAGCATAGCGGGCCCGCCGTTGCCAGGATTCTGTCTGCAACCAAAACATCACCATCTTTGCACTAAAAACTCCCCACCTACCCCATTACCCCCAAAAAAGAAAATGATTTGTGCAGCCCAGGTCCAGCAGTTGGTTGTTTGGTTAGGAGGAATGCTTGGTATGCATTAAATCAAGCCCTACCGCGAACTGCTCTGGTCAAATCAAGACCATGTCATACTTTTGTTTTTACAACCACATACCATGTCATTCTGTGGTTTTTATACCTTGCAACACGGGATAATCAATATAATTCCCAATTAGTGGTCTACGACTAGATGTACTGTTTTTGTGATTCTACAGCTTCCAGCCATCTCTTCATCTACTTATATGTTCAGCCCAGGTATTCCGGCTATCAAACTCCCTATAAGCTCCCATATACTCATGAGCAGAGTTATGAAGATTCAGGGATCTGATGGATATAAGAAAGAATGGCTGAGATGTACTTGGTTGATTTGTGTTGTAAATAGACTTATAGAACCATTTGCTTTCAACAGTGCCTGCCAGGAGTTGATTAACCGGAACGCACACACTATGACACATCAATACACAACATCCTATTGGGGGATCACATTATGGACTGGACATGTGCTTGATATGTTCCCAGTTTCTCTTGGGTGACAATCACCGTGAACGGTTTCATAGCAAGGATATTTCCTTCTATTGGAATGCATGCATTTGTTGCTTTCCTTTGTGATCTAATGGTTTGTATCCAGATATGGGTTTTGTTTGTTCCGGCCTTGGAAACAACTGAATGCTCCAGGCTTGGTCAGATTGTTGTGGAGATTGAATGGCTCTGAACTTGAACAAGCTGAAGAAACTGTTATGGCCTGGTGTTATACCAGCACGGGGGAGAGTAGATGCCCACTACGATCGTGTAGTTGGGTGGTACCTTTTCTTCCTCCCCCAAGGCTTTTAGAGGTTATGAGCCCAGCACTACCGCTGTCATGTGTTCGATTCCGATCACTTACATCTTGCCTGTGTCACATCTCCCCAGCTTGTAACATCTCACTTCACTGACTGCACCATTCCAAACTACTTTCAGACTTACATAAGCATATTATTGAATATTGAATTAGGTATGTGGTTGCCTTAAAAATTCCACGGCTTATGGGTGCCCAAAATCCCATCATATATATATATAGTATCAAACTTATCATAAAGCTCAAGTATTAGCATAGTGACAGTACATGTGAAAGTTGACAGTTAACAGGTCTGTTGGGGAGTAACACTTGTAGATAGTATGTAGATTCACACCAGTCCATCTGATGTCCAATCCAATATCACCTCTGATGTCAGTGATATTGGCTTGCGGGGGAGTGTTATGGCCTGGTGTTATACCAGCACGGGGGAGAGTAGATGCCCACTACGATCGTGTAGTTGGGTGGTACCTTTTCTTCCTCCCCCGAGGCTTTTAGAGAAACGAGAATCATCCCGCCCTCACAACAATCTTTATGTTTGTCAGCTTTGCGCAGTACGACTTAATAGAGTTAAAAATACTAGATAAACATGCTTGTATGTAGAGCCAGGTCCAGCCGATAGTCCGGATGATGACAATAAAAGTTGTTTGAAAGGACGCAAGTACATCAGTAGCTTCTTCGAGGAGACAGCACCAGACTGCTGCTGAACTGTCCAGGCTGGCGACATTTATTTGTCCTTGAAAGTTTCAACTTGGCTTCTTTGGTTTGGATACGCGTGGAAGATCTCCCATCCAGACCACTCTAACAGTGGCAGCTCAACCTTTGGCCCGTGCTACAACTGGACATTATGATGGGTTCTTCCATACATCAGACTTGATTCACTCATCAAGTACAATCCGACTGGAAAGATTGAAGCAAGACATATCCCGGTAATACTTCTTATTACATGCTTTCTCGGTCGGTGGCAACTTCGACATAGCTGCCTTGAATTCAAACAGAGAAATTAACCATCGTCTAACCCGGCTATTTATTTATTTATATTTCAACTCACGAATCCACCAATCCCGAAAATATCCGGAAGATTTCCTCCTGAACGACTTTCCACATAGGAGACCGTCAGAGACTATTATGTACATATTATGTATGTCAAGCCTTTTTGTTTTGGGGCCCAGGTCTCTGGACACCTATCGGCAGCAAAGATATGTTTCAGATACAAAGATCGCCAGCATTTCGCTTCTCTTCAAGTTCTTTCTCGCACCCACCTATCCTCACCTCCACTCTTTCTAATTGAGCCCATACATCCTTTTTGGCCAGCTGCGACAAGTCTTTAGCTCGCATTCACTCACTTCCAGCAAGTGATAAGTTGTGTTCTGTTGGTCATACGTGGCCTTGGGTGGGTGTTATCCTTACAAGTCTACCGGTAAATTTTTAGTTGTTGTTGAGATGGATAGACGTGAGACTCTGGACTTATCTGGAGAGAAGCGACCCCCTTCATCCGGTGAGATGACTTGACTAGAGCTCTGATTAAACGAACAAAAAACGCATCTTACACGTTGAGTGTCAAAGCTCATCCATGTGTCACCTCTTATCTTGGTCTTCAAAATGGAAAAAAACAGAGAACAAGTTGGATATAGATAATCCACCGGGACCAAGGCAGATTAGCGAAGGATTCTCACAATCTCAGGTCAACCTAGAGCAGGCCAATATTATAGGTAATGGTGAGTTTCCGTTTTGTACCTGCAAGCTATGTAGGAAAAGACAAGATAGGCTGAAAAGATCAAAAAAAGTGATATAATGAACATATGACTCTACATTCTATAAAAGCCTTGGAGTGTGATCTGGCGAGGTTAGCTAAGGTCTTTGAAGATGTCAGGGAGAAACGACCGGCCACATCGAATAGGGTCCAAAAAGATGGTAAGAGAAGGCTTCTCCAATGCTCGTCTTGTTAATAATCATGCTGACAACCCTCTATTCTTCATTGTATGCTAGAAAGCTCCGCTCTAGTTGAGCCTGCGCATCGGTTGACGGACGTGAAGACCAAGAACGACGAAAGCAAAAACTCGGGTTTGTCAGGCGGCGCCTTCGTCAGCTCTATGTATCATACTTTTTTTCCTTTCTCGTAGATCGCTAATGTGCGCCTTGGAATTTTTTGTGTGTTTTAGGAGACTCTCATTCGAAGCAAGCATTACATGCCAACTTAGAACGAGTATAGAGGGATCGCAGGGACTACAACTGGTATTGCCTGCCCCTCAATAGCAATCCCCCTTGATTTCAGCCTTGGGGCAATTCGAGCTTGGCTTTTGGGGCCTCCAGCCATAAAACTATTGTTTGTGGTAGCAGTTGTACCTTAGTTGCGGAAGAATATTTCACTTAACTTTTAGTGTACTAGTTCAGGCTTATCAAAAATCTCATGCAGGCCGTTTCATTATCATGAGAATAGTGGGAACAATATGTTTTCACTATCATTACCTTAGGGACAAAAAAGAAAGATCGCCTGAAAAAAAAACAAGTACAACAGAGAAGCCAATCGATTGTTAACATGAAGGTCCATACAACCTATGCCACGATGGATTCTTGATAATATCAATTCATTGGAGTAGATCGACGCACATACTCGCTTGAACGAGATGGAGAATAAGGGGATTGGGGGTGAAAATAACAAGATCTCAAGAATCATGCGTCTTCCGATGTTCCTTCGACTGATAGAAATTTGGGGATAAAACGGGGTCGACTAAGGGCGGATAATATTTCCAAGGGAGTATGGCTGATGGTAAAGTAGGATCAAGGAGATTATTGTTGTTGCCTCCAGTAAGAGCAGGATTATTGTATGTGGAGATTCTTTGGATCGGATGGGAGGCACGTTGGTCGGGCGGTTTAGTAAGGTTTCTCTGGTTCGCCCCGGTCAATGGGGAGAGCTTTCAGTTTTTGATTACAGGAAGGAGGAGATTTGGATGATTGTATAGATCGAAGAATTTTAAACAAGAGAATCAGCGAAACGATAAGACAAAATAAAAGAGAGGCGGCGACTCCTTGGTATCGTAAAGCTTGTGTGAAGGTGGACGTAGGCACTTACCTCTTTTATGATTGAAGACTGAGGGAAACTCGTGCGAAGTTTACTGCCAACATGATTTCCGATCTGTAGGACAAATATGAAAGTCAGCTCAAGTTCGCCCAATGAAAGTTACTAAAAATCGATAAAAACAATGCAAAAAGGGTGGCATGAGACAATACCTTTTGCTTATTGGGTGATTGGCCGGACAAGGAAGCGCCGGCCCTGCCATGGGATGAATCATGATGGGAAAAGTTGGATTTTGAGGAGGATGGAGCTCCTAATGAGCCACCATGGGTGGTTTTTCTGCGATTACACTTCGTTCTAGAGGGACTGGTTAGCTTACTCGAAACCAACTTTTGGTGGTCGTTGATCGGAGCTGAAGGAGTGCCTGCTTGGAAAGGGTTATAGCCGATGAAGTTAGAAGAGTTCTCGGATTGGATAGCTCGCTCGACCATCGACCTCCGTCCGACATTTTTTGTTGTGAGTTTCTGTTGGTTACTACCAGTGTCTGGTTGAGCACTTGGACTTGCTGATTCAGAATTCTGTCTGCCACCTGGATTATCGCTCGGTTGGATTGGGCTGAATGGATCGAAAGCACAGAACTGACCCGCGGCTTCAGTTCAAACACACACAATGCTTAGAATTGACTTGAAGAGAAAGCTGGAAGCCCCTTACCTTAAATGATGGCCGGCCACCAGTTACTTGCTGCTTCGCGAATGGAGACCGGGGTGGGAAGCGTTCCTGGGTGAACGACTGGTGCCCAACACCGCTGTTGGCCGAGGTATCAGGACGGGTGGGCTTTGAATGGGACGAGCGGCCGGTCCCATGGAAGGTCTTTCTCCGATTGTCCTTTGAGTCTGCAGCTGTTTTCTTGTTGAGACTGTTGGGCAAGGGATTGCCGGAGTGTCCCGCTTGGAAGGGATTGTAGTCGATGAAATTCGAGCCTGCCGTCTTGACCGCTTCTTCAATCGTCAACCTCCGACTACTTCGGTGTACCGCTTGCTTCTTCTTCCGAGTAAAAAAAGCTTCATCATCTGTCGTATTTGAAGAGCTTGATAGACTTGAAGCTGAAGAGTCCCTTCGGCACTTCTCCCTACTCCGTTCCATCCCAAACAACCTGCGCCAATTAATCGGTTTTCACCAATGTTAAAGTTAAGAAGATTGTCCAGTCGGAGAGATATGCAAATGAAAGGGAACTTGTAGGTATGACAACGTTTTATTTATTTATTTTCGGGAGGGAAAGAGCGTATTGTAAATAATTTGCTACACGGCCTGGTTTTAAGAAACCTCCCTCCCCCCCCTCAAAAAAAAAAAAACCTTTGACGTTTTACATACAAAAATCATCATCTTTCCCACTGAGCCATGCATTCATGAGATGACCATTTTCGAATCCTGAGCTCATGAGCCTCATTCTATCTGGTTTCTATGAATCAATTAACTGATCAGGAGCTGAGTGGTTTGCCAACATCTGAACTGAAAAAAAGGAGGATTAGAGTTAATCGGATGGAATTCCACATCCTGGATGGGATGATCTTATCGAGTCTCACGCTGTGTTGATAAGAAAAAACGATTGCAAGGTTCTCATTCTCTGGAGTATTTGTAATGATCTGTTCATTGACATAGCACGAGAGATCAAGTCAGACGTTATATTTTTGACCAAGATGGGAGAAAAAAAGCTAAGGAATCATTTATGTGTACATTCTCCGTATTTGAATAATAAATTAACAAGTAAACAAAGTGTTAAAAAATAAAGAATTATGTAATCGACTGAATATTTTGTTATGTTGAGATGTTTCATTGAGCTCGAGGTTGATTTAGATATTATATGATAATGATAATAACTACCTGATATGTCGATGTGTGTGTGTATGTGAACTCATGTGATAAACAATATCAATGACAAGGATAACATCAAGTCCGGATGAGAATTGATGATAAAAGATGAACAAGACAATGAGGAGAAAAGGGGAAACAAGTGCGATGGGTTAGAGGTAAAATGGTTTAAGAGGGAGTTGGAGAATGGGTATCAGGGGAGCCATTGAATTGGTGAGAAGAGTTGCCCGCGTTGACAGTAGACCCAGACAATTGATTATTGAGCTTCAAATTACTTTTATAACTACCTATAAACCTCATCAAAAAAGCAAAGATGAGAAGAAGAAGACGGAAGATGATAAAGAAAGATGAAAGACGAACCAATCCATTCCCAAACCTTAATACTTTCGCCCCGGATCTCACTGACTTTAGTTCGGACGTTCGAGTTACCTTCGACGATTCTCTCGACTTTTTTCCAAAGCTTTTGACGATTAACCGGAGAATGGTCGTAGGAGAGGATTAAGTCTCGAAGTTGGGCCGAAGCAAGCGTTGGTGGTTGGGGTGACAAGGCTGGATTGGTGTGATGAATCCACGACTTGATGATAAGCAGAGAGAAAAAAACATTGTCCACGCCCGAATATTTCATTTAGATCTCTTTTTTTTTTTTTTTCAAGTGTCGATAGGAAAAAAAGATCGACTTACCTCATCCCTCAATTTCGTCAATGCCAACTCGACCAATTCCCGAACTTTCTGCTTTTCCTGACCGATTCTAGAGAATTCGAGCTTGAGATAAATCCATCCAGCGAGAGCGAGAATGAGGGAAAGGAGGATCAACTTGAACTTTTTGAGGGTCTTGATCAGGCCTAACTTAAGACGACACTTGAGGCCCATCTCGAGTTGTTTGAAGTCGCGCGTGGCCAGCCAGCCGTCCTCTCTGACGATCTGTGCCGACTTTTCAAGATCTTTGATTGCCAGCTCGAAGATCTCCTCGTCTGAGGAGGACGTCAGACTGGAGGACGATGGTGACTTGTCTGAGTTCGATTGGATCAATTGTTTGACTTCGCTCTCTTTCATACCGTATACTTTTGTCTTCACCGATCTCTCTTCTTCTTCGTCTGAGGCCCGCATGCCCATTCCACAGAGCACTCTCCCGCGGCGCTTCCTGAGGATCTGGTTGAGCTGATTAGCGGTCTCGACGATCTTGACGAGCTTAGCCGTATCGGGAAGACACTTTGGACCCATGAACATCGGCATCCAGTTATGGACGGCCTTCTCCCAGTCGGAGTGGGTCTCAACGAAGTCAGGCTCGCACCTGACGATCCGCCCACGTTCACATATCGCATGGGGAGGACAGCTCTGGCAGTCTGGTAATAGACCGATGGCACTGGCTGCCTCGAATACTTGGCCCAACTTGACTCGGAACGTACCCGAAAAACTCTCCAGCTCGTCGCCCGAGACTGTCTCGTCAAGCTCGAGAAAATGGTCGATACGCTGATCACGGGTCATCGCATTGCTCTTCATCCTCGTGTCACAATACCCCAGTCGTTCGACCTGCCCAAGATACCACTTCACCGCACCAAACATCAACCCAAGACAGCCCAATCGTAAGAAAAAACTGATCACTTGGGCTGGCCCGGCAAACAGTCCCCTGCGTTTAGGAATAGTCCTCCGAAAAGGCTTGGTGATCTTTAACCTTTTCTCAGCCGGTGTATGAACAAGTTCGTCTAGCCTGATGCGCTGGACGTGTGGACGAGGGATCGGGGTCTGATATTGAAGGTTTGATGCGTTATGGGTGATTGTTTGGGCATAGGGCGTCCTGGGTGGTAACTGGGATTGCCTGCGAGATGAGATAGAAGCGCCAACGGGCTGATAAGGGAGCTGGTGATTGACTGCTCCACCGCCACGACCGCTGTCGTTCAAAGATTGCATTTGCTCTGGACTAAGAGTCTCGTGATGCCTAGTTGGATGGCGAGAATCATCGGCTGCCTGGATTTCCTCTGGCGCAAGGAGCTGCTGGATGTGCTCGGGATTGCCGTTGTCAATGGAGCTGTTACCGTCGTAGTCATCCTGAAGATGTGTCATCATTAGTCGCCTGTTGCTCGGTAAGGATGGAAAAGGTCCACTCTGGCGACTCGATTCGCGAGCAGGAGTCTTGTGTAAGGAGTAAATATTCGCAGTGGTTGTCGATTTGGGTAGGTAAGATGGAGCTGTGTGAAGAGTGGGGGAAACTTGACCGGGAATTTGCTGATAAGCTGGATTGGGTTTGGTTGGGGAAGCGGTATGGAAAATGTTGGGGGTGGTGCTAGATTTAGGTAGCTGGGCTGGGGCAATGGAGGGCCGTTTGACAGATGACTTGAAACAGAAAGGAAAACCCCCAAAAGATGAAAATAGGACTGTCAACCAGCTCGCTCATCATGTGTGATTCAAGAGAAAGGCTAATCAAGCACCTGTCGTTTGGAGGGCCGAGGTTTTTTGGAACTGCTACCACTCTTATCGTCTTCGGTTGCACTCTGGAATGGGTTGAAATCGATATACTGTCCTTCTCCAGATTCGAGAGCTTCATGGAGGGTGGTTCTGCGGTTCTTTGGTTTGGAGATGTTCTTTTTAGAGATGGCAGGCTCTGGATCATCATTATTATCGTTCGAGTTAGTTGTCGATGATTGAGCTGGGGGGAGCTCTGACCGGCGTTTCTTGACCGGCGCTGGCGATACGGATGAGTTAGTTGGGTTCATCGAAGAAATTTGACTCGAGTTTGAGTTTTCCTCCTCCGGGATACTGTGATGAGGCGATCTATCGACTTGTGATGCGGCTTCAGCTTCGGATGGGAGAGGCTGTTCGCTTGCCTTACGTTTACCGAGTCTCCGGGGTGGTTTTTCTGGGGAAGAGTCGGGTAGAGTAGATTCTCTTTGGTTCCTTTGATTAGCGGCGCGACCACGGACAGATTTGACTTGAGGGGTGGCTTCTCCGTCAGCCTCGGTCGCAGATTGTTCGCGATCGGTTGTGTTCCGATTGGTAGGTCGTCTAGTTCTCTGTTTGGATGTATTGGATGCAAGGGATTCCTGATCGATTGAGATAGTAGATGAAGCTTTCTTTCTAGGTGTCTTGGATACCGGAGGGTCATCGGTCAAGTATCGACCGGTACGCATGTCAAAGATACCTGCGGCTGATGGTTTGACGCTTTGATGGGCCTTGAGAAGTTTCTAAGAGGTTTTACACACAAGGGAAAGGATCAGGTGATGTTCAGGCTGATATATGGTGAGGAAGCTGATAATGATATCTTGCTTACAGCCGTCATAGGTTTGACCTGCCGATCGAAAAGTCTATAGTTTGAGACGCGAGGATGAATGTGAGGACATGCATAGAAAACTCGGCGGGGAATGATTGATTGTAGTTAAGTTTGATTTGGAGAAAAGAAAGACGTACTGAACCAGATCGGCTTTTTTAGTGTATGAGTGAGGGATGTTATTTTCCAATAGGATGGACCTTAACTCAGCAACTTTGACTGAGTTGGGATCGAAGCCAGCCATCATCCAGTCCGGGGGTGGTTCTGGGTTGTTTGATTGAGCCATATTCTGTTATGATAAGGTGGGTGTGTGTCGAGTGAGGTTGAGGTTGAGGTTGAGGTTGAAGTTCAAGTTGGAGTTGAAGGGGAGGTCACAACAGCGCATGTATGTATGTATGTGTGTATGTAAATAATATGTATGTACATAATTCTGCATACATATGTTTAATTATTTCCCAACTCACGCGACGCCAACAACGACGCGGCGACGCTCGGACTTGAATCGGACAAATGGTGTTTTGTTCAAATTAAAAAATGCAGACCAACTACTGCCTTTTTTGGTCCTAACATTACCCTCTAAACTGCATTGTGGGTGTTAGTGACTGACTGTGCAGACCTCTTTGGCACAATCTTGAATTGCTTGCTTAAGCCGCAAAGGGTCAAGCATCTGATCCAGACCAGCAAGTTGGAGCCAATCCACCAGCCGTTTGGCCAGTTGTATTGGGCTATTCTGGGGAATTTAAAAGAGATATCAGACAGCCCTCAGTTAGAAATATTTATCCCCCCAACACCTTGTTTGTCACCTATAGTTTCATCTGGCCAGATTTGTCTGCCCAACAGCATTGCCTTTGCTTTCACCTATAGTAGTGGTAAAGAATCAAGAGTCAGGAAAAGTCCAAATGTGCTGAAATTTCAGAAATTTGAACACAGCTTCCAAGAAAGATCAGCATCCATTGCTGATACTCCAAGAATTTTTTGGTGCATTTCAGGGCGCAGTATGCTTTTCAAAGATATGCCTATAGCAAGGCTTTAATGGACACCAAGCTGGGGATACACCTGTGATGACAGCAGAAGCGCTGTGAGCTGCGACGAATAGTGAGACAATGCTCAGGTGGAGGCACACCTGATACAATAAAGACACATGAGTGATAAGAAAGATTGAGTGAGGATAGATGAGAGAAAATACTGTAGGCATACCTGAAGACGACGGGATGAAGGTGAATGAGTTGATGATTGTGATAAACAAGAATAGATGAATAAGGTACAACGTGGTGGAAAGTAGTTGAGACTAAATACATCTAGATTAGGTTTAGAACTATCATCATTCAGATCCGTCCGCAGCAAGCGGTCCGTCGGCTATGTGCCTCAATACCCTCCCTCTCTCATTGCCGCTGAATCCCAAGATCGGCGATGATACTGGTGTGCTTTTGCCTCCCTAGTGATTTTGTGCACACATCGGCTTTCATTGATTGAGTTGAGATGTAATTTATGTGAATGAGACCGGTGTTGTGTACTTCGCGTAGCCAATGATAAAGAATATCGATGTGTTTTGACCGTTGTTGAAAAATCGGGTT
This sequence comes from Puccinia hordei, assembly GCA_007896445.1. Taxonomy (NCBI): domain Eukaryota; kingdom Fungi; phylum Basidiomycota; class Pucciniomycetes; order Pucciniales; family Pucciniaceae; genus Puccinia; species Puccinia hordei. Next base: position 31,818 of record RDRW01000131.1, read on the forward strand.
TGTAGCTAGAGCGATTGCGCTCTGGTTGTCAACGAAAATTTCGAACCTGCTGGTTAGGTTAACCTTCAAGCTAGTGAGTAGATATTTGAGCCAGACCGACTCTTGCACCCCTTCAAAGAGTGCTCTGTACTCTGCTTCGGTGGTTGATGTTGAAACGGTTTGCTGTTTCTTCGACCTCCAGGATAGCAGATTACAGCCGAGGGTAGTGATGTATCCGGAATAAGAACGACGATCATCCGTACAATTAGCAAAGTCGGCGTTGGTGTAGACTGACACTTCGTTAAGCCTTCCCGAGCCTCTTAGAAGTATTCCGTGAGTTTTGGTGCCAGAGAGATACTGAAGAAGGTGTTGAACCGCTTTCCAGTGAGTGATCCCTGGTTTTTCTAAATGCTGAGATAGCTGCGACACTGTGAATGCAATATCAGGCCTGGTTGAGACGGATAGATAATTGAGAAGACCCAAGGCTTCGCGATAGTTGATTTTTAGCTGAAGGAAAGATTGATGCTCAGCTTCAGTGCATTTCACAAGTCGAGTGTTTTGAAGCATAGGAGTCGAAGTCACTCGACAGTCTGATAAACCGTAGTTGTCAAGAATTGATTGCGTGTAGATTTCTTGGCTTAAAAGGATGCTGTTCTTTGAAGGTCGAGTGAGCTTGATTCCCAAAATGTGTTTTGCCTCTCCTAAGTCCTCCATGCGGAATCGCGAAGAGATCAACTTTTTGAATCTATCAACGTCATGACTAATAATAATCATGTCGTCGACATACACGTGGACAAAACATTCCCAATCTGTCACTGTTGAAGTGAAGAGACAAGGATCCGCCGGACTTGGTTTGAAGTCGATTGAATCGAAGAACGTTTTGAGTTCAGCATACCAAACCCTGGGGGCTTGTTTCAGTCCGTAGATCGCCTTATGTAGCTTGAGACAATATCCTTTTGGAACATTGAGACCAGGCGGAGGACGGAGGTATACTGATTCGTTGAGATTGCCGTTTAGAAAGGCATTCTTCGCATCCATTTGATGTATGGCGTATCCCCGAGATAGTCCAACGATGAGGGCTGCCCTGAGGCTGGTTGATCGACCAGTTGGAGCGTAAGTGAAGCCGTACCCTTCTTTTTGCTGAGAGCCCTGCGCACAGAGACGTGCTTTGAATTTCACAACAATGCCCTCTGAGTCCTTCTTTTTCCGAAAAACCCATACGGTACCCAACAGAGATTCGTCACCAGGCATAACTTCGATGGACCAAACTTTTAGATTCTCCATTGCGGATAGTTCAGATTCGACAGCTTGAGACCAAGACGACGCATCAGAAGATAGCATTGCTTCACGGTAAGTTTTTGGAATTTCTGATGCAACAAAGGCTCAAGCCAGATTAGCCCTTCTTCTCGTATGTAAAATGTGAGATGTATCGATGTTGGAGTTAATATTCTTGGGGGCTGTGTTTGATGTGAGTAGGATGTCATATCCTGGTTTAGGACGCATGAGAGGACGTGACTCTTCGCTCAGGGTGTTATCGTTCAAATGATGAGATGATTCTGGATTGACAAAGAATGAGTTTACGTCTATAACGGGAGCATTCAGATCAAGTTCATCCTTGGCTGAGCGCCAGTCGAGAACGTTTTGCGACGAGTTCGAGGGTGGAGAATTTAGACTGAGGTCCGTATCCATGAGTTCATCAAATTCCATTGGAGTCAGAGGATCAAAATGAAAAGATGGATCAGCTGGGGAGAATATGGAGACTCCTGGGAATTCTGCCACGTCAAAATTTACGTTGTGGCAGCGCTCCACTTTCCCCCCTGGAAGGAGGACGCGCCAGTTGTGCGTCCCCAGCTGGTACCCAACAAGGAGACCCTTCTTAGCCGTTTCACCAAATTTTCCGTTGCGAAATTGCTTCGGAATGTTGACATAAGATAGGCATCCGAAGGGTTTCAGTCGAGAGGAGTTGAATGGTGATCCAAACCATAGGTTGTGGGGGGTATTCCATTTCAGTTTGCGCATGGGAGTGATGTTTTCAAGGAGTACTGCAGTTGATACAGCTTCGCCCCAGTACTCAGATGGTAGATTTGCTTGTTTCAGCATACAACGAGCTTTTTCAGAAGTTGATCTGTTTCCTCGTTCGGCTACTGAGTTTTGTTGGGGTGTGTATGGTGCAGTGACTTGAACCGTGATGCCTTTGCTTTTCAGGAACTCAAGGAATTCGGATGAATTGAACTCCCCGCCGCCGTCAAAGATGACCGTTTTGATATTCGCAGAGTGATGATTGGTAACCTCGTTGTAATATTGCATGAAAAATGAGAAGGTTTCTGATTTCTTAGACAGTGAATACACATGACGATATCGAGTATAATAATCTGTTATTTTAAAGTAATATTCTTTTCCGCCGAATGAACGAGGATTGATCCTGCCACTGAGATCCATGTAAACATACTCAAGCGGTCGAGTAGCTTCAGGAAGAGATCCGGGGAACGGCAGTCGGTGCGATTTAGATAGAGAACACGCTTCGCAATTAATTTTGGACACGTGAATCCCTGGAAAAATCTTCTTCAAAGCCTTGAGATTTGGGTGGCCTGCCGATCTGTGAAGTGATGTGAAGTCAGTTGATGTCAATTGATTGGCTATTAAAGCGGAAGACTGACCTTGAGAACCGGGCGCCAATTCAATGTGACAGACTCCACCGATTACCGCTGATGACAAAATCGTGGATTTGTTTCTAACCAGATTGAAAGTTTTTGGACCCGTTCTGATTACGTCGCAGCCTCGTTCGAAGAGTCTGCCAAAGCTTATGAGTGTGCCTGCCAACTTAGGCACGTGGAGAGCTTTAAGCTTGAGAGTTTCTCCGTCGTTGGCAACAATTGAAGCGTAGCCTTCTCCGACAGCTTCAAGCGTGTTACCATCCGCCAATGATATGAGTGTTGATCGGAGACGATAGTCGGAGAATTTAGATTTGTCGCTAAACATGTGGTGACTCGCCCCACTGTCTAAAAAACAAACATTGCTGGATTTGACTGCTGCCAAAGCTTGGCGGATGCACAGTAAACCACTGCTGGTGGTGCTGATGGAAGCGGAATCGTCGATTTCAGCTGCTGGTGATGTTGATGTAGCTGCTTTCGCGGTTGGTTTCTTCTTCTTAAGAGCCCGACACTTCGAAGCCGGGTGACCGGTAGCCGGATTGTGAACGCCAGGAGAGCAAACTGGATAGTCTTTGGATGAGGAATCTTTGGATGAGGTCGCAGCAAGAGCCGATTCTTGCTTGATGCTGGATGCCAAAAGGCTTGATGGATTAGAAGCTAGGTCACGTCGTTTTCCTTTGAGTAAGTCTCTGAGGATGTCGATGGTGAGGGGTCTCTTGGTGATAAGGATATCTCTGATATTGAGGGAAGAAGGCAATCTAGATAGCAAGAATTCGGACATCCAAGTCTCGTGGAGCGTGAATTCTGCTGGAGCTTTGACAATTTTGACTCCTACTGCTGCGATTTTGCTTAGATGCATGTTGAGGTCGGATAGGAAACCTGCAACGTCGTCCGATTTGAAGGTGATAGAGAAGAAGTCCTGTACGACCTTGGCTTGATTATCGCCCGTTTTTGCCTCAAAGTGATCTTCAATCAGAATCCAGATTGCTCGAGGATTATTCTCGTTGTCTGGAGTAACAAACTGAGTTCGATACCTCTCTCCCAGATACAAGGAGATAATGCCGGCAGCTTTTCCCATTTCGCGGGATTGATTGATTCTTTCGGCCGTGTCGATAGGAACATCCACTGAAGAGTCAATGTATACTTTCAGGCCTTGCACTTGAAGATAAGCTTTTAGTTGTCCTTTCCAAGTAGAAAAAGGGACCTTATCGAGAGATTGAAGGATGGCTTTGTGTTCGGACATAGCTATTGTTCTTTTGGAAGATGCTTGAGGTGAATCCTAGTTACGCTTCTGGGCTCATAACCTAATGGACACCAAGCTGGGGATACACCTGTGATGACAGCAGAAGCGCTGTGAGCTACGACGAATAGTGAGACAATGCTCAGGTGGAGGCACACCTGTGATGACAGCAGAAGCGCTGTGAGCTACGACGAATAGTGAGACAATGCTCAGGTGGAGGCACACCTGAAGACGACGGGATGAAGGTGAATGAGTTGATGATTGTGATAAACGAGAATAGATGAATGATGACTACAAACCTGTGATGACAGCAGAAGCGCTGTGAGCTACGACGAATAGTGAGACAATGCTCAGGTGGAGGCACACCTGATACAATAAAGACACATGAGTGATAAGAAAGATTGAGTGAGGATAGATGAGAGAAAATACTGTAGGCATACCTGAAGACGACGGGATGAAGGTGAATGAGTTGATGATTGTGATAAACAAGAATAGATGAATAAGGTACAACGTGGTGGAAAGTAGTTGAGACTAAATACATCTAGATTAGGTTTAGAACTATCATCATTCAGATCCGTCCGCAGCAAGCGGTCCATCGGCTATGTGCCTCAATAGGCTTTCACCAAATGAGGATAGCAGAGGGAGACAAACTGTAAGCCCCTACCCTTGGTGTCTCACAAAGACTGTCACAGAGCCTTCAAAGGATACAAAATCATATTGTATTTTGTCTTGTCATTATCCTTTCCTAGCTCATCAGAGATCACTGTAGACTGACACATCTCTCTGAGCTAGGTAAGCCAATCCCCCTTTCAATTTTCATTCTCTCTTTCTCCTCATTCTTTGTAAAGAGAGATCACTGTAGACTGACACATCTCTCTGAGCTAGTAATAAGAAAAAAGGCTTACAGTTTTTTTCTAGAACTTCCTCCAAGGCCTCACTGCCTTTTCCAACAGTCCCTTCAGTGAAGGGTCTTTCCCAACCCTTAAACAAACCTAATGCCATGTTTGACACAAAGAATGGACAGGTTGTGTTGCTACTTATGACATTGTATCCGGCAAAAACCCCTAGCAGCTTCCAAAGGATGATGACACAATTGTTGAAGGATTTAATAAATAATTTTGTACAGGTATACCTGGATGGAGTTCTTGTTGAGATATACTTATATTCACCATATATTATGCTTCAATTTATAACACTAGCAACCTTCTATATATTCTATAATTTGTTTATCTAGGTGTTTCTCTTCCTCAGTGAATCAGAACCTTTATCATTCTCACTCACAAAGTTTCACTGGCCTGTTAACTGTGAACTTTGGTTTCTTCACTGTGTATCCCTTTCAACAATTCTTATATATTCAAAGACGGAGCTTGAGCACATCTTGAACTTGATGAAGTATTTGGTTTCCTAAGGAGAGAAAAATTGAAGTGTAACACACTTCAAAAAACTGGCTTAAATGTGTGCAGTTGGCATGAAAAAATAAAAAGGTGCCTTTGTGATTATGCATTTCAACTGCAGGCAGTTGATTCATTCTTTTTTTTGCAGTGAAAGAGGGAGAAATTGGTGTGTAACAGGGCAAAGAATTCAAGTGTAACAGAGATAATTTCTCCTTTGGATTGCAAGAAATCCAGTACATTGGCCATGCAATTAGTCAAAATTTTATATGGTCAATGGAGGATACTTTGGCCATCAACAAGCAATGAACTTAAACTCAGATAGTTTCTGATGTTTGATCTTTTCTAGGCTTGCAGGTTTTATCAACACAAGTCAAGAAGTTTTCCAAGAAAGATGGCCCGTTGCACAACCTGATGGTAGGTATTTTTACAAAGAGACAGTTAATCAGTTTGATGCCTGTGCACAAGCTTATTTTTCTCAGGTAAAGGATGTGTTGAATAGCACATCTATCCTATTGATTCCAGATGTTTAAAAATAGTTTTTTATGGAAACAGATGCTTCAGATATTTCAGTAGGAGGAGTTCCTCTACAATATGGGGAAAACCTGTTTCTTCCAGTTGGGTCTTGTAAGCTTGACAAGATGTTTCAGAACTATCCTGTGCAATAACATGAACTTTTGGCCATTATCCATGCTTGGAAAAAGTGACATGTGTACCTTGACAGGGTGGTTGTGAATACAGTTTTGTTTGCAGATCATGAATTTTTGGCTTACCTTTCAGAACGTTTTCTGCCATCCAGCCCAAGTTGTTTTTGGATAGAATATTTTACAGAAATGGATAATGAGATTAGGTATAAGAAGGTTTCCAATAATTCTTTCCCTGATGCTTTTTCTAGAAAAAGTACAGTATTCCTGATAGAAGAGGGCATGTATCATTTAACTTTGACTGATTTTCCACTTTTTACTACTTATTTTATAGAAGAATTAATTGACCTCCCAGGATTTCATACTTCATGGTAAAATTTTCAAAGAAAAGTAGAGATTTTTTTAAATACAAACCAGAAACAAAAATGATTTTTGTTGGTCATCCAGGTTTGAACAGTTCCTTTTTTTTTTTTCATAGATTCATCCTGGTCCAGGATGTTGATTATGAAATGGGTCATCAAGATTGGGAATGCACTTTGAAAATCCTGGTACCTTCAGGGCCACCACCCCTCTCCCAAAAGGATCTTCCCTGAAGGTACCAGGATGTTAAATTCACATCTGGACATGTTGTTGAGTTTTTTGTGATCTCGTACCCCTTATTTACCTGAAACTGTCTTCCGCCTGTCACAATCAAGAAAATCCCTTCCTCAAATCTTCAATGCTTGCCGCAGTCGTGATTATTACAACATTACAACCACTTAGGGCTAATGAGTGTTGAGTATTAATAGAGATCAAGATCAATACACTTTTTCTTCAGACTCGTCAAGATTCTCATTATTTTACTCAACAATCAAGAAAACCTTCAAGACTCAAGATTACACATCAAGACCTGAATCTGTAAAGTTCACTTGCTCAAATAAGTACCTACCTCTCTCAATCTGACCGATACATTTCTCTTCATCAAATCAAGGTTGATTCTCGACTCCATCAAGACATCAAACTCAGAAATCAGGCTATTATCTTAGAAAACAATTCTTCAAGCATTGTTCTGTTTGTTATTCTCTCTCTTATTATTCTATTCTCTTTCCTTTCTGACTCATTGTTGTTTGTTGAGAAAATAACTAATTCTTTTTTATTAAAAAAATTATCTTATCTCAGTCATTGCTATTTCTCCCCTGCTTCTCACTTCTCTTAAAAAAAGTCCTCACCTTTTCCTCAATTAAGTCCATCGTTAGCGGTATGCCTTTTTTTTCTCTTATCCTGTTCCCTTTCATCATCTTCTTGTTCTTTTTTTCTCTCATCTAACTCTGCTGTTTTTTCTCTAGTCTGGTTTTTGTTTCTCTTATAATTTTGGCAGAAATCGAACACGATTAACAGTTGAATCGACTACCAACTCTCCCTTTGAAACCAAATCAAACCAGACCTAACATTCATCCAGATGGACACTATCAATCCAACCATTCTTAAAACTACTATTGAGGCAATCCTGGTTTTAACCAAAGAAAACTTTTCTACTTGGAAAACTCGCATCTCTGCTCTCTTCAAGCTCGGCGGTCTTAAAGATCAAGTTATCAATGGAGAACCTGCTCTTGACAATGTAGACAACACCATCCTTTGCGCTATCATTCTGGCTAAATTGTCGACTATCACTCACAAGAACGTCTTAAACTCTGTAAACGAAGAAGACGCACAATTGCTGTGGAAGAGCATCTTGAAGAGATTCATCTCCAATGAACCATTGAACCGAGCTCGAGTTTACAACTCCTTTGCAAGTATCATCTTTGATCCGAGCGATATTGAAAAGTTTATTACTGAAGTCAGAAGCACCTTAGTCCGAATGACAGATATTGGCATTGAAATGCCTGAAGATATTCTCACCTATGACTTACTCCAAAGACTTCCCAGAAGCTTTGATAACATCAAACAAAAAATCACGCACTCTAAGGACGGGGAAGAAATTAATCCTGAAGCCTTGATTGATCATCTTGAGATTCATATTAACGAACTCAAGGTATCCCTTGGTAACAAATCTGAGACTCTGGACTCCTCGATGTTCACCCGAGAAGATACACGTTGCAAGAATGGATCTCATAATCCCCTTAAGACTACTCACAGCAAAGAGAACTGCTGGGTAATCTATCCTGAAAAACGGGAAGCTTTCCTGAAGAGAACTCAAGGGTCAAACGTCAGCTGTTTTTCCACCTTCTCATCCAATCACCCAAACGTCTTCATTCTTGATTCCGGCTCCACTTCTCACATGGTATCTGACAAGAATCTTTTCATCCATCTAGATGAAGGCGAAAAAGGACTAATAAACACCAGTTGCGGACCAAACACACTGAAGATTGAAGGAAAAGGCTCGATCTCCCTCACCTTTATGAATAATCCTGTTGTTTTTCATAATGTCCTCTTTGTCCCAAATATTTCTGTCAATCTACTTTCACTTCGTCATCTCCTTCTCGAGCAATACAGAATAAATTTTTCTATCAATCACTTCACAATCCATAAGAACGATCATCTGTACATGGAAGGAAATTATCATCATAACATCCCTGTTATCAAATTTGAGACTCGAAAACATCAATCACACTTGAGCTCAGCTGAACTTCTACATAAGTCTCTTGGTCACATAAGCTATAGACGGATCAGAAGCAAGCTAGGTATTCCAGTGAACGCTCCTGATGCAAGTCTTGCGCTGTAGTGAAAATCACCAGCTTCGTTCAAAACCAGAAGCTCTTCCGCCCTAAGAGATTCACCTTGATCTAATCGCTATCACTCCATCTTCACTGAGAAAACATCGATTCATTCTGACCATTGTTGACGGTTTCTCGATTTGTCTCGGCTATTCCTTTGGTTTCCAAATCTGATGTTTTCTCACAACTCACTCAGGTGATTAATGTGGAAGCAAAGATATTTGGTTATCACCCATCGGTATTTCATTCAGATCGTGGGACTGAGTTCATCAACATGGAAATGGAAAATTATTGCAGGCTCCATGCCATTCGGCAACGATTCTCCGACGCATACACACCTCAACAGAATGGATTGGCTGAACGCTTTAATCGTACAATCCTCGAATCCCTTCGCACAATTCTCTTGGACTCCGGACTGAGAAAAAATCTCTGTAGTGAGATTCTGAGCTCATCTACTCTCACTCTTAACCAAGTCCCTTCTCATCGGAGCAAGAAATCTCCGTATGAGCTATTCAAAAACAAGAAGATTTCCCTGGAATACTTCCGTCCTATTGGGAATCCAGTAGCGGTTCTATCGTCCAACAAAAGAAAGTCCAAGCTAGATCCACGCGGTGAATTAGGCACTCTCATTGGGTTCAACCCGGAGATGCTGTCCTATCAAATTCTGACCGACGACGGGATCATCATCAATTCGAAAAGCGTAACCTTTCTCGATTTTATCCCTATCGACAAGCCTCCTTCTGACTACAATGATGTCTTAATCAAGGAGCAGAAGGAGATTCCTTTTTCAGAACCAGCTTTGACTGAAGAATCAAGGGATAATTTCGTGGTCAAGGAACAAGAAAACAAAGCTGTCCCCTCAAACAACAAGGAAGATTCAACTGATTCTGAAGATTGTTTAGAGGACGATATAGAAGATGTTGCTGATTTGTTGATACCACAGACATCTGAGCCAATTGGAAGAGTCCTTAGAAATCGTACTCTTCACGTCAAAACTATCAAATACTCCCATTTTTCCGAAGATCCCACCTCTTTCAAGAAAGCTGTAACCTGTGAAAAAGCTGAAGGATGGTCGAAAGCCATTAATGATGAATTAGACAACATTGAAAACCATCAAGTTTGGCAGGACCATCATGAAAAACCCGATAAAGTCCTGTACTCAACCTGGGTTTTTAAAACCAAACCAGCTACAATCTCCTCTCCCGAAAAACCTAAAGCAAGATTGTGTATCCAGGGGTTCCTTCAAACCTATGGAGAAGACTTTTTTGAGACATTTGCACCTACTGGGAAATTTCCCTCTCTTCTCACACTTCTGGTATTAGCTATTGATCTTCAACTTCCAATCAGGCAATTTGATGTGAAAAGTGCCTTCTTGTTTGCACCCTTAGACGAGGAAATTTTCATCAAGACTCCTGAGGGATCGAATCGAACCACTCCATATCTCAAACTGCTGAAATCACTATATGGGCTGAAACAGGCGCCGAAGAACTGGTATGAGACATTAACCTCATGGTTCGAGTAAATTGACTATAATCCATCAACGTCAGATGCTTGTTTATTCATTCATAAGAATAAAAATTCCTTCATTTTTTTTCATGTTGATGATTTAATTGTCGTTGGTCAAGTCGATCAGTTCGAAAAGCCTTTTCTCGATCGGTTCCCAAATTCATTGGCGCATTCCCCTGACTCCTTACTGGGAATGAATCTCAACATTAATCCTGACTCGATTGAATTATCACAACCTGCTCTGATTGATAAGGGTCTAGAACTGCTCGATCTAACTGACAGTCGATCTGTGAAGACTCCTCTCACTCCTGGTGTACAGTTGCACTCATTGACCAATGAAGATCACTCGGCCTTTCTGAAGCTCAATATAAATTACAGATCATTCACCGGAATGCTCAACTATCTAGCCTGCCGAACTAGACCTGATCTCGCATCGGCAGTATCGATCCTGTCAAGATTCAATCAGCGGCCCGGACTAAGTCACTGGAAACAAGTCGTTCACTGCTGGAAATACCTCCAGGGTACAAAGAACCTCGGCTTGCTCCTGAAACCAAAAAGAGACACGTTCATCGACAGAATCATTTTTTTTACTGATGCCACTTGGGCTGAAGATCAAGAAACACGCATCTCTCAGAGCGGTTCCTTGGCATTTTGGAAGTCATGCCCCATCTTATGGAATAGCAAGAAGCAGAAGAACATCACGATGTCTTCTACTGAATCCGAGATGAACGCTCTTTCGGACGGGGAGCAGGAGAGCCAATGGCTGAAATTTCTCATTGAAGAACTGTGGAGAAAGAACCTTGCTCCGACTCTGTTTTCAATTGATAATAAGGGACTGCTAGAGAAGTTGAAGAATTTTGGATCAAACTCCAAGACAAAGCAACTCAATATCAAAATCAAGAGCCTTTGGAAGAAATTCAAACAGAAAGAAATTGACGTTGAACTCATTACATCTGACGCAATGTTAGCCGATTCTCTCACCAAAGCAGCTTCTCATCCCTCTGTAAAGAAACTTCAAGACCACTGTCTAACAGTCATTTCCTCAACAAACAAGGAGGGCTGTTGAGTTTTTTGTGATCTCGTACCCCTTATTTACCTGAAACTGTCTTCCGCCTGTCACAATCAAGAAAAATCCCTTCCTCGAATCTTCAATGCTTGCCGCAGTCGTGATTATTACAACATTACAACCACTTAGGGCTAATGAGTGTTGAGTATTAATAGAGATCAAGATCAATACACTTTTTCTTCAGACTCGTCAAGATTCTCATTATTTTACTCGACAATCAAGAAAACCTTCAAGACTCAAGATTACACATCAAGACCTGACTCTGTAAAGTTCACTTGCTCAAATAAGTACCTACCTCTCTCAATCTGACCGATACATTTCTCTTCATCAAATCAAGGTTGATTCTCAACTCCATCAAGACATCAAACTCAGAAATCAGGCTATTATCTTAGAAAACAATTCTTCAAGCATTGTTCTGTTTGTTATTCTCTCTCTTATTATTCTATTCTCTTTCCTTTCTGACTCATTGTTGTTTGTTGAGAAAATAACTAATTCTTTTTTATTAAAAAAATTATCTTATCTCAGTCATTGCTATTTCTCCCCTGCTTCTCACTTCTCTTAAAAAAAGTCCTCACCTTTTCCTCAATTAAGTCCATCGTTAGCGGTATGCCTTTTTTTTCTCTTATCCTGTTCTCTTTCATCATCTTCTTGTTCTTTTTTTCTCTCATCTAACTCTGCTGTTTTTTCTTTAGTCTGGTTTTTGTTTCTCTTATAATTTTGACAGAAATCGAACACATGTACATTGCATTAGATACACAAGAGGTCCACCCAAATCAACAAAAAGGGCTACAGAGGCCCTTGACACAAGTTGGACCCTTTAAGAGGTGGCACTCCAACCTAATCCAGATTCTTGAAGGCCTCAAAAACTAATAAAAGTGGATTATTACAGTTATAGACCACTGTAATTTGTGGCCTGTAGCATTTCCATTGAAAGAGAATTTGGTAGTGGCTTTAGAAGAAGCCAAATTTGAGCAAGTTAATTACACCCTTTGGGGTACCTAAGGAATTTCTAACAGATCAAGGATTCAATTACCTGTGAGCAGGTTTTTGTTGTTTCCTGTTTGTGTTGTGGGAATTTTACATGTAAAAGAAGCAGAAAGGGCTCAACAGACCCCACTGGAAATTTGCTAGTGGGGCAGAAGTTTGAGGAAAGAATTGCTACAAATTCATCATCATGATTTTCCACCTTGGAATGCACTGGAGATAGTGCAGAAAAGACAGGCTGGCACTCAACACATGCAGGGAGATCACAGAACAAACTGCAGGGGTAGAACCCTACTAGTGCATTCAAAGGTTACATGGAAAAGGGCTGAAGCAGAGGAACTGAAGGTGACCAAAAAGGTGGAGTCACAGTACTCAGGGCACCCATAAAATTGTGAGGATTTTATATGTAGGAAATTCAGCAAGAGCTCAGCCCGCTTCTTGCATTCAAAGGTTACATGGAAAAGGGCTGAAACAGAGGCGCTGCAGTGGAACAAACAGGTGGAGTCACATCACTCAGGGAACCCATAAAAGTGTGGGGATGTTATATGTAGGACATTTTTCAGCCTTAGAGTCAGTGCAGCTGACATAAAGTCTGCCTTTATTACTCATTATCTTAATCCTAGTGCCAAATGAATTGTATCTTTTTAACCTTAGTTTAAAACCTTGTTTTGAATTCAAATTCTGTTTCCGCATTAAAATTTGACCATAGTGTTCACTGAACACTTTGTGATTGCTCAACTCCTTCATGGAGTAATTAAATAAATAATTCTATGCTACAGCAGCCAATCAACAGTGGGCCGCTATGCTATGTGACCGCTAAGTCTTAGCTTAGCAGGTTTTTTTTGTCTCAGAAAATCTGTAGTGTTAGCTGAAATTACACTCCGCTACACTAACAGTTAGCATAGCAACAAATTATTCAAGCCAATTTTTTGTAGTGTTAGCTGGGAAAATTCACCGCTACCCTAACAAGTAGCGTAATTTTTCTTGCGCTAACAGATTTTGGTTTCCAGTAGCGTAGCAACATCATATCCACACTACGCTACACTAAATGTTAGCTTTTAGCTGATATTTTCCTGCTAAATATTAGCTGTTAGCTGATATTTTTCCCACTAAATGTTAGCTTTTAGCTGAAGTTTTTCCCATTATACTATGCTCAAATAGCAGGATTTTTTTGTTTGCTAACTGTTAGTTTCACTAGGTAACATGACTGCTGCATAAACACAGTTTTTATGGCTTCAGCAGGTAAAATCCTGCTGCATTAAAGCTCTCAGAAGAGACATCCAACTTCTTTCTTATCCAGCAAAGTAAGCAATCTGAAAAGAATTTTTTTGGGGGATTACATATTGGTTTATTTCACCAATAGTTGGTGTGAGGTGGCTGGGCAAATAAAAGGATGTGTGAATGTTGAAAGTTTTTCCCTTGCACAAAATGTCTTGTTTTGCGGCTTTGATGCTATTAAATTAGTATATCAATGACACTGATGATTAAAATCAGGATTCCAGAATGGTGTCATCCCAAGATCCATCATTTAAAATCAAAGTCATTTCAATAAAAATAAATTAGACATCAACATTAGGTGATAATCCTAAATCTTGAGGCCAAATGTTGAAGTTTGTTTTATAGTTAACAGGTGTAACTAACTGCAAAATACCTAATAAATGTCAACCTCATTACAAATCCTAATCACCAATCAGGGTGACACTGATTAGGTATGTTGCACTTACTTATAGTATAGCAGGAGTGATAAATTCCCCTGTCTGAGGTCTAAGCTGGTCCACACTGCTCAATTAGGATCATGTACTTGCACAAGGAAAGCAATCAAAAAACTGTACTTGCACAAGTAAACCAATCAAAACACCGCTTTAACTCCTGTACTTGAGTAAACACAGCAATCAAAACAGCTTATTTCTGATTTATTTATTTTTAATTCTTTAAGTTTTTTTTTCAATTTTTTTTTCTTTTCAAAAACAAATTGTTTTTCCATGTGGCTTTTGGCTCATAAAAACATGATCCACTGTGGCTTTCTGAGCTGTCCATTTGGCCATCCCCCCTTGTTAACTATAAAACAAACTTCAACATTTGGCCTCAAAATTTAGGATTATGTCCTTATGTTGATGTCTAATTTATTTGTATTGAAATGACTTTGATCTTAAATGATGGATCTTGGGACAACATCGTCCTGGAATCCTGATTTTAATCATCAGAGTCATTGAAATACTAATTTAAAAGCATCAAATCCTCAAGAAAAGACATGATTGCTATACTCCTGCAAGTATAGCACTAAAGTAACAGTGGGTGTAGTGCTAAGCTAACAGTGCGCTCACCACAAAAGGGCACTATGCTAACAGTTAGAGTGGTGACAAGAGCACTACGCTAACGGTTAGCATAGCTGAAAAGAGTGCTACACTAACAGTCAGCGTAGCTGAAAAAAGCGCTACGCTAACAGGTAGTGTAGCTGACAAGAGCGCTATGCTAACAGTTAGTGTAGCTGACAAGAGCACTATGCTAACAGTTAGTGTAGCTGACAAGAGCGCTATGCTAACAGTTAGTGTAGCTGACAAGAGCGCTACATTAACAGTTAGCATAGTGTTTGTGCCAGCTAACACCACTAAAAACAAGCTAACAGGGAATTTATGTAGTGTTACCTTTTTTTGGGGGGGGGGGTATTGCTAACGCTACGCTACCTGCTATTGTTTTTTTTGCTGAATTATGTTTAGTGTTAGCTGAAAAAATCTTCAGCTAACAGTAACTTTGTGTTAGCGTAGCAAAAAAAGCTAACATTACGCTACGCTACAGCTAATTTTAGCATAGCGGGCCCACTGTTGAGCCAACCACATCTAAATGTAAGATTACATAAGCAAACCTTGAAAATTTTTGAAGTTGGTGTAAACACTGTTGCAGGTAGGATAAACAACCTCAAGACACTCAGAACCACTACCTCAGGAACCCAAGGATTCAACCAAGTTACAGCTCACCCACATAACCAACAAAAGGCCTCTTTCACCCAGTACCTCAAGTATTTTCAGTCATTCCCCTTTTGAACATTGATTCCCTGACAGTAGTCCTTCTCTGTCTTCCCCTCCTTTTCCCTCTTTCCCCCTTTCTCCATCTTCAATCAAAGAATCAGATCAAATTCTTCAACAGGTTACCCTTTTAGAACCTTGAATAAAAGTCTAAAAATCAGGGCTGATTATTTTACTAATTCAGTTGTCTCTCCACTTTTTCCTCAGTGTGTGAGGAGGATGTTTCACTTCTAAAGACTCTGGCACAGCTTAGCCAAATTTTCCCTGTTGGGTGCATTTCATTTCAAAGACAATTCTAAACAAATAAAGATCAATCAATTACTTCCTCCCCCCTTTTTCTTCCCTTTTTTCTGCTACTAGTTGTATCCTCTATATCTTGAAATACAACCAGTAGTCCCCCATTCTTGTTTCCTGTTGTCACTTTAGAGACCCAGGCTCACAAAATTGAGCAAGTCAGACTTCTCTGGAAATTTGGAGTGGGGCAGCAGGCTGAGGGAAGCATTAGAAGAGCATTTTGTTAGGTGATCAGGTTGTGAAAATATAAAAATCATGCTATCCAAATGCATGGTCATGCTCTAAAAATGCATGGTCATGCTATCCAAATGCATGATCATTCTATCCAAATGCATGGTCATGCTATCCAAATTCATGATCATTCTATCCAAATGCATGATCATGCTTTTTAACTGGTAAATGCAGCAGAGATGGTGCATCCAGGACAGGGAGGCACTCAACGGAAATGGGGAAAGCACACACTACCTGCAAAAGATGCAGGGGTAAAACCTTAATAGCACATTCAATGGTTACATGGACAGGGCTGATGTAGTGGCGCTGCAGGGGAAAACCTGGTGGATAAACAGGGCTTAGGGAATGGGTCTTGCCAGTGGTGTTCATTGCAGACAGAAGAGTGCAGGGTTAATTAGGTAATTAAGGGGCTAGAAGGACAGTGTGGTACAACTGAACAATCAGATCAGAGCTTGGAGGGAATATAGTAAGATATGCTAGTACTTATCTAAGTTGAGGCTATGTGTTCTGTTGTGGCTGCTCTCCTGACTAATTCTGATGAAAAGAGGGTTACACTAAGAAAACTTTAGAAAATTGTGTGGCTAATTTACTTTGAATTAAATTAGCTCACACTAATGAAAATTTTCATGATCAATCCTAGAGGAACAATGGGAGAGAAGAGATAAATTTGGGTTAAAAGCATAAGATCTTGAGAATCTAGTAAGTTAATGGTTTTATGAGGGGATAGAGCAGTGGTTCAGGTAAGAGTTTGATAATTTCTGAGTTTCACTTTCCAAGTATAAAATAGAATATATCTGAGGGGCTGATAATTATGTAACAAGTATCTCTAAAGTTGGTAAGAGGTATACAAGGTAGAAAGTGCAACGGGGGGAATTAACAGAACAATAGAGCTCCTCTTATGGAATACATACAACTGGGCACAGGATTTGGGGAAAATCTCCTGGAAGGTGTGAACAGTTTTGAATAAGGATGAAAAACTGAACAGTTCAGGTAAAAACTAGACATCTTGAGTATGGGAACAAACATAATAATATC
Source organism: Puccinia hordei (assembly GCA_007896445.1). Lineage (NCBI taxonomy): Eukaryota > Fungi > Basidiomycota > Pucciniomycetes > Pucciniales > Pucciniaceae > Puccinia > Puccinia hordei. Next base: position 48,555 of record RDRW01000131.1, read on the forward strand.
ATATGATCACTGACAGATCCTTGGCTGCGTGAAAGAAGTAGAAGTGATGTAACAATATATAAGCTGTGCACCTTGTGACTGAGGTCTGTAAACTGGTTGGAAATATGTAGGTGAATATGTAAAGCTATGTAGTGTATGACAGTAGATGACTGATGTGTGTGGTAATGATGAATTATATGGTATTTATATGATCATATGTACTTGAGGATGGAAGGGGATAGATATGATGCAATACTGGGATGATATGAAAAGGGGGAAAACTAAGAATTTGTTTTAATCATTGATCCTGTAAGTTTTCTTATATCCTGCAAGAGCACAAATAGGGACAAATTTGGATATGAAATCTGAATCTGTAATAATTATAATGATAATTTTTGATATATATGGTTTATTGAAGATATTTATGAACAGGAATGGGTTGTCACAATGTGATTTTATGCGGTGAGGTGTGGTTGCAGCAGAGTGGAGACTACCAGGTAGGGCTGCATTAGGGTTGCAGAGGAGGTATAAAATGTTGATGTGGGATATTGGATATAGGATATAAAATGTTGAGGTGGGAGACTGGATATAGGATATTGCATACTATGTAGGGAAACAATCAAAATCAACAGGGAAAAAATTTCTGTAGCAGTCTAGTCTATTCCCAATAGTCTTAAGTCATTCCCACACACAATCATCAGTGGAAACACCTTTTCTTAGTCGTTTCAATGGCAAGAAAACCAGACATTATCTGGACCATTGGAAGACAAGCTCAGTGGAATTTGACAACCAAGAGCTAAAATTTCCACAGCAGTCAGCAGAAGGGGAAAAAGCAGAGGGGTGTGTGCTGCAGTAATTGGAGAAATCAGGGGTTAGAGGAACAGTGTTCTATGATGAGGGAAGCAGAAATAGGCAGAGTGAAGAGTACCAGTTGGGGATACATTAGGGTTTTTTTGGGGCTATGAAAGGAAGAAGGGGTACTGGATAAGATTAGCATAGCATACTAAATGTAGGGCTCCATTTAAGTATACAAGGGAAAAATTGTTGGAGTAATTTTTTAAATTCTTAAAAATAAATTTCAGTGGAAAATCATACCTAGAAGTGTCATTGGAAAGCAAAAAAAGACGTTAATTGGACTAAAAGAAGACAGGATCAACACTGTTTCATAGCTAAGCATTTTGTGTTTCCACAGAAGCTGGAATGAAGCAGGTGAACACCTCAGGCTATTGCAGGCCAATGGGAAGAGTGAGTGGTTCAGCAGTATCCTGAAAGCAGCTGTCTTTTCTTTGAATAAATCAGGAGACTGGGAGAAATGGGAAACTCAATTACCTGTGGCTTTGTTTTGGACTAGAGTCCATGCAAGTGAATCTGGTAGATTTTCTCCCTTTGTTCAGAGCTGGTCTTACCCAGAGTAGCTAATTTGAAGACTTAAATAGAAAATTCAAATAAGTATCAGATAGATGCTACAGGAAATACTGCTGTTAGAGCCATTTGGAAAAAGGTCACATTTGATGGGAACACATCATATGCACAACAAATAGACATCTTGGTATTTGGACAGTATGCCAAACTGCACAAAAAGAAGCATCCTGAAGGCCAACCTTTTTTGGTTTGGTCCTTTTGATATTGTTAAGGTTTTGGGTAAGAATGTGTATATTCTTGTGAATAATGAGGGGGTCTAGACCAGTAAAAAGACACAGTATCTGTTCAGTGGCCCTCTGGTGATTAGTGTAAAATGATATGTGGGCACCCCTGTTGAAGTGTCAAACTGGACACTGCTTGATACACATTGCTTACACATCCATGTGTGACTTCATACTGGCTGGAGGCAATACATCATCATCACCATCACACAAGCAGAGATATCAAATTTATGCAACATTGGGGAATACATACTTGACTAATGGTTAGAGAATCACTCATGAATGATGAGGTTGTGAGTTCAAGTCCCACAGTACACAGCATTTCTTTTCACTTGCTATTTAGCCCTCTCCTGCAACTGTGCAGAGGGAAGCACAAGGAACGGCCAGAGCTGCCAAAGATATTATCAAGAAATTTAAAGCTTTTAAAAAAGTGTAGCAGAGACCTAGTTCAGCCCAAGACACTGGAGCAAGACCCGGCACAGCTGTTAGCAAGGCAGCTCTAGCTTGGACTCAAACTGCCGCCGGCAGGGACAGCACCTGTCTAGAGAGGATGATAGGGCACCTCCGGCACCCCTGTATGACAGATGCAAATTCAAGGAGGCCAGGGAGCCTCTGCATGATGCAAGAGGATCCAGTGTCATGAATAAACTGGCAACGGCGTAGAAAACAGAATATTAGTTTTTTTGTAAAAGTTTTATGAGAATGTTTACACAATAAATCCCATGAGGGAACAAAAGGAAGCAAAAGAGTGACTGTTAGTTATAGAGTAAAATTTAGCACGTGTTGCGTTGTGAGTGAAATAAGATTGTGGTTGTGTACGCGTCTGCATGTTTTGATAAAGAGCAGATTCGGATATCGGGTCCGAATATATTATTTAGGCCCCGTTTGGGAGCAGTGATGTGATGTAATAATCACCCCTTTTGTATAACCGGGCCTCACAGAGGCCCATATTGTATCACACACACGTTTGGCAACTTTCAAAAGTTGTGATGTATATCACAACTTTTGACATCACTGCTTATAGCCCCCGCCAAATCCCAAATAGTACCCTGGGGTACTATTTGGTGTCATATCAGCATATTCGTTGATCTCTGCACTTCACAACTTGAACAAAATGCTTGCATTCAACTCTTGGCAGGAAAACAACGATCCTCAAAACCAACCACTCAATTCAACTCAGCAGACTCAGTCCGACAGAACTCCTTTCAACTTCTCATTTCATAATGATCGATTGACTACTTTGGATTTTGAGGATTCTGCTTCGGAATCGCAATGAGAATCAATTTGGTTGTCTTCATTTTCAAGTGGATGTGTTCGAATTGATGGCATTGTTATCATGATGAGCCAAACGGTTGGTTGGAGTTATGTGCAGTGTATATCACTCGAGCTTGGGTAGCCAAACACTCAAGTGATGTTGAGCATTGGTGAATTTAGAAGTGATGTGTATCACCGTACGTAAACGTGCGACATCACATCACATCACTGCTCCCAAACGGGGCCTTATTTATTTATTTATTTATTTATATATATACAGATATATATCATCGTGTTTGTCAATCCAATCATGTCTTGCTTATCATGAAGTACTTCAAACTTGAATGGCCGGACAACACCTCCACTGGACACGGCGTGTCAATCAACCACACCCTCCATTCAATGAAAGCTTGCACAATAGCCCCTAGTTCCTGGTCATGAACTTGCCAGAAAGCTTCCTTCTCATTCCACTTCTTGGAGAGAAAAGAAACCGGGTGAAGGCTTCCCCGCGTATCCCGCTGAGAGAATACCGCCGACAGGGCATATTTAGAGCTATCAACATCAAGGACACGGGGTTTTGAGAAATCAAAGTGTCCTAACATGGGGGCGGCCTTGAAACAACCCTTCAAATTTTCGAAAGCTTGAAACGACTCAGCTTTTGATAGGCCCTCTGATACACCCACGTTGTCCCTAGTTAGATTGGTAAGAGGCCCAGCCAAGTCCAAGAAGCCATTTATGAACTTGCGGTAAAAAATTAAAAATCCCAGGAAGCAATTTAGTTCTTTCAGATTCTTAGGATAAGGCCAATCTAGGATGGTACTCAGCTTGTCATCTTCCATCCTAATGCCCTCTGCTGAGATTATAAATCCCAGAAACGAAACGCTATCTGCATAGAAGGTGCGTTTTTCGGGCGAGGCATACAGAGTGACCTTGCAGCTTTTGGAGGATTTGCATCACATGGGTTTGATGTTCAGCTCTGGTTTTCAAAATCATTAGAATAATGTCTATGTGAACAAAACAGGATAAGTTCAAATGTTTGCGTAAGACGCGTTGAATAAAGCATTGAAAACAAGCCGCGGCGTTGGCTAATCCGAAAGGCATACTCATACGGAATGGGGTGCGGAAGGCCGTCTTCTATTCATGGCCGTCCGCAACCCGCAACAAATTAAAAGCTGCCTTCAAGCCAATCTTCGTAAAAAACTGGCAACCCTGGCGTTGATTAAGAAGCTGACCCAATATGGGGATCGGGTAGCTATCTCTGATTGTCATGGCATTAAGCCCGCGATAATCCACACAAGCTTTCGGTCTCTTACCCGGTGCTCTCGCGACAAAGATTCGACCTGCAGCACTAGAAGAGGAAAGGCAAATAAAACCCTTGTTTAAATTCTCATCAATGTAGCATTTCATTTGCTGCTGTTCATCATGGGAAAAATTGTACAAGCCCCAAATGGGGGAACTGCGCCTTCCTTAAGATTGATAGAAATATCCAATGTTATATGGGGAGGGAGTTTACAATTCATCTGTGGAGAAAACATATCAGCAAATTGTTGAAATTCTTCGGGGATGAGAAAGGTAGGAATGGGAGATGAGAAATGTTCAAGAAGAGACATCACATTACCTTCGGGTTTTTCTCCTGCCGGCGATGATTCCATCATATGAAGAGGAGTAAACCCAAGAGTAAAGTGACGACCTCCTTAACTAGCTGAAGCGATCCAACCCTGCCGGTCGAGCCAGGGTAGACCAAAGATGGCATCAATGGAACCGAGTCGAGTGACGCCGAAGGAACTGCCGACAAGGATTGGCTTCGAATTAAGACATGAGAGTTGAATTAGCCCCGCCCAGTCTTGTTAACGATGCCGCCAACCCCTTCCCCTCCGTCAAATCCGACGCACCGAATGGGTGACTTTCGATTGCAAAGCTTCAGATTGTGACTGTGATGGCTGCAGCCCACACACCATCCGGTGCTTTGAAAGAAGCGGGAACTAAGAAATGACCCTTTTTCGAACAGTCCAGTCGCACGTGTACGGTAGTAATGAGAACCTCTACGGTAGAACAAGACGCCATGTCGTATTCTTCGTAGACCCCATCAAAACTCTGATAATCCCCCAAAACCGGCAACACTCCCTGGGCGATCTGATGTAGAGGGCTATTGGGTGTCTCAGCGGGAAGTAAATCTGCAAAACTACAGCTGTTCATTGAAAAAATACACACAACGTGCAGGTGAAAGTACAAGTAACCTTTTGTTTTGAAGAAGATCAATAAATAAAAAGACAAGTATCCGTTCGACAAGGGCGTAGGTTTTTACAATTTACCCAATCTTTTGTAGCTCGGTTTTGACTTGTTTTGAGTAGTGGAGATAGCAGCTCGAATGGAATCCTTAACATCGTTAGCTTGGAGTGCATTGGCACTCCAAAGAGCGGTATAATTCAAACCTTCACTGATCGTATGGTCAGCTGAATAATTTAACAGATGTTTGGTCCCCAAGCTAGCGATCGGTGACTTTGCTATCGTCATACGATGTTATGATGATGATAGTTCCAGATTATCAGTAAATCGCGACCTATGGATTCAGTGGGAAACGCGGATAAGGTTATAAAAGATCAATGCTTACTAGCGATTTGCTGAGCTAATCTGATAGCTTGAGTCATGAGTGCCTCCTTGCCGCCCTCGACAACGTGTCTTTGGGCTATCAAACCAAGCTCACAGGCTTCCTTACATCCGAACGAACGAGCCGTGAAAGCTAATTCTCGTAGGAGCGAATCGTTACCCGTTTTCTTCGGTAAACGTTGTAAGGTACCAACATCTGCAGCGATTCCTGCATCCACTTCCTTGATACTAAACTGCGTCGCAGAGTCGCATATTCGGATATCACAGGCAGTAATGATATCGATACCAAGTCCATAACAGACCCCGTGAATGGCAACAATCACCGGACGCTCACAGTCCTGAGATAGGAATTCGGGGGGTTTGTTAGGCACAAGTTAGCACTACAGGGCAGCAGAGGATGAATGAACTGACCTCAATTGTCGAAATCGCAGCTTGGAACTCGAGCACGTGGTCGCGGAAGAGGAGACCAGACCTAGCCGAGTCAGCGCCCTAACAAGAGACAAATCAATGTTAGATTAGATATGCCGGGGGGAGAGCTATGAGGGGAATTCCACGCACTGTTAGGACGAGGCCATCCTCTTTCAGGTCCAATCCTGCTGTAAAAGCGCGTGTACTAGAGCATAGGATGACTGCTCGAACGTCTGGATCGTGTCGGAGCTGGGAAAAGTTCGATCCTAACGATCTCCAAAATGGCGAAGAGAACCTGCGTGTAAAAGGTAGCTCAATGGAGCATCATCAACGCTGAACGGATAAACACGTTGATTGGGTGGTATCCCGGGTAAACAAATCAGTGAGCTGAGCCTACGCACTGGACAAACAAGCGTCGGTCAGTCCCCTATCCACCTCGACGACAGGCAGGACCTACATACTTAAGTGGGGGCCTATTCAAAGACAGTCGTAGAACTGAACTGCTTGGCCAATCCGCGACGATATATGGTCCGCCATACTCTGTCTGCATGGTCGAACAATTGCTGGGTTGTGTATCGGGTGGTGGACTCCGAGGTGGTGGAGGGCCGGGGACTGAATCAGCCAGCTTCGGTCAAACCTGCAGCAAGTCTTGAAACAACTTTACGCTGATAAACTGACTGTAGAGCAGGAAATCCAATAATGAAGTGATGAGTGGTAAAACTCCCCCAAGGGGAAATATATTTCGAGATAGAAAGCAGGTATTTATAAGGTTTTGGTAAGTACATAGTTTGGTTGATGAGAGATAAAACCATAGTAGACTATGTAAATACAAAATATGTGAATATGTATTTATGAAGTAATGAGAAAATATAAAAATAGAAATATAAACATATTTTGATATAACACTCCCCCCCTCATCAACCACTAGTAATCGAGACAGAAAAGAAAGAAGATAAGAGATGAAAAAAAAAATTGTAATCAAAAAATAAAAAATAAAAATAAAAAAAATAAAATAAAAAAAATAAAAAAATAAAAATAGAAAATAGAAATAAATAACAGAACGTAGAAAAATAATAAATAAAAGAATAAGATAAATTATCATAACAAACAGCAGACTGAAAGAATAAAAAGAAATAGAAATCAAGGGTACACCAAAGAATCGTCGGAGTCGTTGTAAGATCCACTGTGTAGAATAAGTTGTGATTGGTTAGCCTCCGTCGAACCAATCATACAGTCTTATGTGGAAGGAATTCCGAAGAGAGACGAACAGATGCGGGGGGCGCATGTTCATCGCCGCCAGCGCATACTGTCCCCCCTTTACTTGCCAACATATGGGATTGCGATCGCAATCCGACTCCCAATAAAAACTCCAACACCTTCCGCCATCCCAAAGCTTTGGTGAAAATGTCGGCCAATTGATTGTTGGTAGAGATCCATTCGAGGCAGACTTTCTTCAGGTATAGAAGTTCATTGATAATATGAAACTCTCTATCAACATGCCGGTGTTCTTTTCGCGTACGGCAGTCGGAGCTGATCTGCACTGCAGCCTTATTGTCGCACAGAAGTAGCGGTGGCGGGAGTTGGAAAAAACCGGAGAGGATTGATCCTAATACACAGGCGTCTTTGGACGCAAAAGACAAAGCCATGTACTCGGCTTGACACGTGGACCGAGCAACACACGTCTGACGTTTCGACGACCAAGATACCGGAACTCCCCACACAGTTGAAATGAATCCTTGGACTGATCAAGAAGCCTCACCGCCCCAGTTTGCATCTACGAACGTTCGAACCCCGTCCGAGAGGTGTTCCGATGCTACTAGTGGCAGCGATAGGTCCTTGCTGTATCTGATGTATGAAATAAGGTGATTCAATGCCGCCCAGTGTGACTCGTCAGGAGATAGGGAAAAACGCGAGAGAAAATTCACAGCAAAAGTTATATCAGGTCGAGAACCTGCAGCCAGATACAAGAGACAACCAATGCGGGATAGGTAGTCGATATCCATTGAGCCATTGGAGCGATTGGAAACCAGATCGGTGGATTGGATAGGCGTTCGAGTGCAAATAGTTGATGGCTGAAACTGAAGAATTTTCTGGATGAGCATAGGCTGATCAATGGTGAAGCCTCCAGGCGTCTCGCGAACTCTAAGCCCGACAATGCTAGACAGAGCCTGATCCCACTTCAAATCAAGTACCAACGATAGGTCCTTCTTGAGAGAATCCAAAAGGATCGGCGAGCTTGCCGTGAAAAGGCCGTCATCCACATGGACCCACAAGAAAGCCCGATCTTCCCCCGAACGATAGACATAGGTAGACTGATCCTCCAGGTTGGGGAAGAAACCAATCTTCTCGAGTTGCGTCTTCAAGTGAAGCCACCAGCAACGGGCAGCCTGTCGAGTGCCGTACAAGGCCTTCCGAAGTTTCAGAACTGAACCCTTACTGACAGAAACACCTGGGGGGGGACGGATGAAAACATCATGATCAATCTCACTGTGTAAGAAAGCGCTCTTAACATCAAATGACGCAACGGGCCATTGATGCCTCGAAGCCATAGCCAATAGAAGGCGAAGAGAAGAGAACGTGGGGGTCGGAGCAAAGGTCTTGCTGAAATTTCGGCCGTGAAGTTGCTTGAAACCCTGCGCAACAATGCGTGCCTTGAATTTGGTGATTACACCCTCCTGACTCCGCTTGAGTGCGAATACCCATCGACAAGTGAGCAAATCACTACATTCCGAAGCCGGAACCTCGTCCCATACATTCAGGCTGATCATCATCTCAATTTCCGCATCAATAGCTGCCTGCCACTCAGCCCGTTGATCCGATTTGATTGCTTGATGGTAGTTGAATGGAGCATCAGATGTGAATGGCGATTCAGATATCGCAGAAGCCAAGCATGCATCTTGCAGATCCAGTTCACGAAGTTCCCGAAAATCTCCCAAACGATAAACCTTGATAGAATTCAACACAGCATTGATGGATCCAGAGTTCGTCATTTGAGATGGCAAATCGTCCTCATGAAAGATGACAGAAGCACCTCGCTCGAGCTTCTTCGATACCGGGTTCCAGAGCAACCAGCCATGTGACTCATCCAACACGCCAACATGGATAAGAGGCGTAGAACGCGGCACAAACTGCTTCGGATAGTTGACATCATGTAAGTAAGCCCTACACCCAAAAACGCGTACCATATCCAGCGATGGACGTTTTCCTAAAGAGAGCTCGTAAGGAGATTTTGAAGCATCCGCATGAACTACACGATTGAAGATGTAGGCAGCCTGCTTCATGGCCAAAAACCAGAGAGATGGGGGTAACTTAGCGTGTATAATGAAAGTCCGAGCCATGTCAAGGAGGGTCCGATTAGTTCTTTCAACGCCGCCGTTCTGATGATGCTTGTAGGGGATACTCAGCTCGTGTCGTATATTGTTGTCACTTAGAAACTTGTTAAATTTGTTAGAAGTTAATTCACCAGCATTATCGGAACGAATAGTCCTCACAGTATGAGGAGTCAAACGATTGAAATTCATCACCCAGTCCATCACCGCCTTCCCGGCCGCCGCCTTACTCTTCAAACCGACCACCGAAGTCATTCGAGAGAAGATGTCATGGATAACGAGACCATACGTGCTTCCGTCAAGTGCCTCGGGAAAAGGACCAACCAAGTCAATAGCAACAACGGCACCCGGGGCATCAGCAAGTTCTCTCGAGGGGGATTCCACTGGAGTGTGGGTACTTTTGGCAAGAGAGCAAGAATGACATTTAGATTTCGGCAAAGACAACTTTTTTAAAGGAATTCCGGAAACACATTGTTGAGTAATTGTTTGATTGAAGAATCTGACAGCTATGTGACCTAGTCGTTCGTGCCAGAGAGATGATGCAGTGATACTGGACAACTGAGGATAAGGGCGGGAGGAATAACATGGAAGAGTGGAATGGATGAACCACCGATAGTTTCGTGTGTACGTGGGGAAAATGTGATCTCGTTGAAGAAAAGAAAAAGAACCATCCTTAAAATTGACCTTTCCATCCCACCGATTGAAATACCCAACTGATATCACCGTGCCAGACACTCGAGGAACATAAAGAACATTACTGAGATATAAATCGCCGTATCGAGTCGGAATGCAGACATCACCAATACCGTCTACGGGAATGCGGTCTTGAGACGCGACACGCAATTGCACATCAGCAGGACGGAGGGTGGTAAAAAAACTGGAGTGCGACGTTACATGATGAGTCGCTCCGGTATCACATAGCAAATCTTCCTGATCCTCAGGTGGTGCCGAGATAGATGCCAGTTCACCTGACTTGGTGACGAGCCGACCAGATAAAACGTTTGACTTCCGAGGCCTCCAATCGGGGTCCTTCTTCCGCGGATCGTCCAACGGTGCCAGATTTTGCTTCACTCGGGGACAGTCGGGAGCCCAGTGTCCCCATTCCCAGCAGACATTGCATGGAAAATCAGACGTGAGATATTGTTTTGCCCAGTTGTCCGGAGGCGGGGTTGGACCTGCAGAAGCCAATCTGTTTGTTGACGACTGAGGACGGAATGATCCCTGAACATTGCGAAATCCACCACGACCACGTCCGCCTCGTGCTCCACGACCCGGTTGAGATGCCATCGCCATGGCGGTAGCCGATCCCGATGCCGACACCGATTGATGGAGTCGGGTCGCCATGTGTAGGATATCCTCCGCAGTGACTTCATAACCCGGGGTGATAGCAATCCGAGCATCGATGGAATCAGCCATTGTCTGCTGATAACGACGAAACGTGGAGTGGAAAGATAAAGATAATAACTTATCTTTAGTCAATCCCCCAAGTCTCTCATCCAAATCGTACCAGCTCCGCTTTAAAGCCTCATAGCTGGACGATATCGAGTCCGATGCATCTGGGGCCTGTGCAATGTCGGACCAACGACTGAGGAGGAGAGACCAGGAGGTGCCAGCAAATCGCCCTTTTAAAGAATGGTAGGCCCCATACGCCGACAGCCCGTTGAGGGAGGGACGTAGCGCCGGATCGACGGAATGTTGAAGAAGCGCCAGTATCCCGTGTGAAGTCGCCGGATCCAAAGTCGAATTGTCCGTGTTGAAAAAATTTGCATTCTGAGTGACCCCTTTAACCGTGTTGATAATTGCCGACAACCACAACGGGAAATTCGTCCCATCCAGCGAAAGTTGAGGTTCAACAGCCTTACCAAGTTGATGCCACCGTAACTGGTTTGACACCATTGAGTTTGAGGCGGAAGCGAGTGTCTGGTTGGATGTGGTGAGAGTGCGAATGAGGAGAAGCTTGAGTAGATTCTCGTCAATGCCACCGAGACCAGATTGTTCTAGTTCCCTGGCCAGTAAAGTATCGAGGGACTCTGGTGGCTTGATTTCGTCTCCACTGCCGTGAGATTGACCTTGAGGCTCGTCGGACGAATTCGGAATGTCAGAGGATGAAGGGAGAGGGTTGGAGGAGTGCGGTTGAGACATTGTATCGGAAGAGATGGAGGAATTAGCAGATATGAAAGGATTGGATTCAAAAGAATCTTCAGGAATAGATGGATGTTGTCTGCGTGGGGGTGTAACCCTAGCCGAGAAATCCGGAGTAACAAGATTTGATGGATTAGAACGAGTATGAACCATAAACGTTAAAACGCCTTAATCACGGAATGGTGATATAGCGGGAATGGGAGTTTAAGATTATAGTATCTCTAAGGACTCGTGTTCACAGAAGGGTGAAACTGAGAAAGAAAACCGTTTCACGGAATGATGAAAGAATAAATGGTCTTCTTGTTTTTAGAGAAATACAACCCGCTGATAACAGCGCGGGCTCATAACCTGTAGAGCAGGAAATCCAATAATGAAGTGATGAGTGGTAAAACTCCCCCAAGGGGAAATATATTTCGAGATAGAAAGCAGGTATTTATAAGGTTTTGGTAAGTACATAGTTTGGTTGATGAGAGATAAAACCATAGTAGACTATGTAAATACAAAATATGTGAATATGTATTTATGAAGTAATGAGAAAATATAAAAATAGAAATATAAACATATTTTGATATAACACTGACAAGTAAACTTCAGCTGGAAGGTTGTCGGGTAGACCGGGGGATAGGCAACATAACACTGCACCTGGAGGAAACCAATTCAAGGGCTTCTTACCTTCTACTTATTTGTCACCACCTTTTTTCCACTCGTCCAAAACTGTCATCCTAAAATCTACTTCAAATCACACACTCCAAACTTAAACCCTCCTAGACCTCCCACTGATCCCCTTCCCCACATCTATTCTCCATGCCGGTACATTAGCCCTACCTCTCATCAACCCCATATTACTTTACCTACCTGTACAAAACCCACCATGCCACCTCCTTTGCTGCCGCAAGGACCTGGTCATGGCCATTCAACTGATGTGTCCGCCTTGGACATGTACGTTACTGAGGGATCCTTGCCAGACCAAGGAGGCCCAATGATGGCAAAACTAGCCTCTTTAGTCGAGTCCTTGGTTTCTAGATTAGAAAACTTGGAGAAAGCGGTGGCTGCCAAACCGGCTCCGCCTGCGCAGACCCAGAGGCAAGATTCTTTCAATACCTTGCTAGTCAGGTTTGAAGAAATCGCCAGCAACTTGTCGAGATTGGAGAAAAAGGTTGAAAACCTGTCTTCTACCAACGGCCCTGCTGCAGCTGCTCCTGTAGCGCTACCAGTCAGACCAACACCTCTCTATTCAGAGAAGGTTGCGAACACCAAAAAGGCAGGTACACTAGTCAACCATACTAATACCCTACCAATGGTACCGTCGTCGACTCACATTAACAGATTCAAACTAGGCCAAGTTGTCATACGCAAGCGTTTCGACCAGCCTAAACCGTTTGAAGGTATGTCAGCAGTCCAAATAACAAAAAAGATCAATGAAGCCTTAAGCTTCGCAAAGGCTCACATAGAAGGAGAGCCAATCTCTGTCAAGGCGGTGGCTCAGTTCCCTAATGGAGACATCAAAATCTTCATCAAAGACCGGAGAGCAGCCAAGTGGCTCCTAGAAAATAAACACTTATGGACAGCTCAAGCCGACCCAAAATTCATCACTTCACAGATTGCTCACCCAGTTCTTCTTCACTCATGCCCATCCAGCTTCGAGGTAGACAATGCACAACATGTCAATCTCCTGTGCCAGCAAAATGACATAGAACCCAAAGATATTCAAAAAATTAGATGGCTTCTTAACCCCAAACTTGGAGGCAAGGAGACCGGCACTTTGCTGATTCACTTTTTTGACAGACAGCTTGCCTTTGACATTGAAAAGGCAGGGCTTTTCTACAACAGCCTCCATCTCAGAGGGCAACACTACATCCAGGGACCTAAGCAGTGCTTTAACTGCTTGGCTGTAGGACATCTAGCTCATTCCTGCAAAGATAAAGCACTCTGCTCCCGCTGCGGAGGAAATCACAACTCGGCTACCTGTGAGGACATTGAAGATTCCAGCAGGAGCTGTCAGCGCTGCCTTGCAGTTGACCGCAAAGCCAATCTGCCAATTGACCTCTCTAATCCAAAATATGATCATTCACCCTTCAGTGGTGCTTGTCAGGTACGTGCCAAGGAACTCGAAATCATTGAGAAGAATAAAAACCCCCCTCTACGCCCATGAATAGTACACCACATGAACACCTCAACCTAGATTCTCCACCCTTTCATTCTCACTCTCCGATTTCTCTCTCTCCACACACTTTGCCTCAACCCTCCATAGAACAAGACAACCTCCCCTCTTCGCTATTCTCTTTCTTTCAGCTCAACTGCCATAATCGTAGAGACACTACGCTTAGTGTACTGTGTTCAGAAGGAACTCATATGGCCTTGCTCCTACAGGAGCCTTGGACAAATCCTATTGATAATCTCCCTCCTAACCATCCGGGCTGGCACCGGGTGTCCCCCATCGATTGCCCAAAATCCGCAAATAGCAGACCGCGCTGCTGCATTTACATTAACAAAAGCACCCCCACTCACCATTTCTTCCGTTTACCCAATAACTCCTCCCATCTGACTGCCATCTCCTTAACTTTACAAACAGTTTCTCCCTTCTCCATCCACTTGCTCTCAATCTACAATCCCCCTCCATCTTTTCCCACCATCCCCGAACTAGCTCTTTGGCTGAACTCCCACTCCTCGAGAACCATTCCCACCATCATGATGATGGACTCCAATCTACATCATTCACTCTGGAACCCATCAGGCTATCACCACACCCACAGCGTTGCTAAGGAATTGATCAGGCTCTGTGGGAGAAAAGGCTTCCACCTAACATCCCCAAAAGGTGTTCCCACCTTTCTAAGTGCACGTGGCGCCCAAACCACGATTGATCTATGTTGGGTCAACCACAAATGTAGACCATTTGTGAACAATTGCACAGTGGAACTAAATAACCACGCCTCGGATCACCAACCTATCCACTTGGTGCTCGCGACGCAAGGAGTAGTCAAAAACTCAACTCTTGCCAAAGGCATTTCTATGGATAAACTGGATTTCCCACACTTCTCTAAAGACATATCGTCCATGTTAGCCCATCTACCGACTCCTAATCACTCCATGTCTGCAGAAGACATCGAACAAATGGTATCACACCTAACCAAAGGCATCCAAGACTGCCACCTGCTCCAAGGGAAAATTACTTGGAGAGGAAATTACAGAGCAAAATCATGGTGGGATCCTTCAATCCTAAACCCACTTGTCTCCAATCGCAACAGAGCCCGCCGCTGGATGCTTTTGGATAACACAAGCGAGGCTCGAAACTGCTATTTTGCTTGGCAAAAAGCTTTCAAACTCAAGGTGGAGGAGCTCAAAACGCTTCACTGGCGTAACTTCCTTGCAAGAACAGGAGATGTGTCTGCCTTCCAAGCGTATAAATTTACCAAGGCCAAGATGGCAAACACCGTTGAGCCCCTTTATAGGGACGACAAAACCCTCTCCACGGATGCGGTGGAACAAGCTGAAATCCTGTTCAAAGGGACCTCGGTGATACACACTGAGTGCGACCTGTCTGATGTGGAACACACACCTGCACCTCATACAGAAGACTTCCCCCCAATAACAGCAGATGAGATAGACAGAGCAATTAGCACTCTCCCCCCTAAAAAAGCTGTTGGCCCTGATTCAATCCCGAATGAGCTAATCAAAGCCGGGAAAAGTCAACTCTGCCCCTTCCTTGCACCGCTATTCACATCTTGCCTTAGAGCCCGGCTTTTCCCAAGCCTATGGCGCACGGCAACAACGGCCATAATTCGCAAAGCAGATAAAGAAGATTATTGAGACCCAAATGCGTACCGACCCATAGCCCTACTTTGCACCATGGGGAAATTGTTTGAAAAAGTCCTTAACGAGCGACTGATTCATTGGATTGAAGCTAATAATGTTCTCCCCCCCAGCCACATGGGTGGTCGGCGAGGTAGAAACATTACAGATGCCTTAGTCTTGCTAACAACATGGATCAAGAACCATTGGCGTAAAAAACATGTTGTTGCTGGGATCTTCCTAGACGTTAAATCTGCCTATCCTACCGTCTACAAGGATAGACTCCGTAATTGTCTGACTAACCTATCTTGTCCTAGGTATTTAACGGAAATCATCCACTCTTTTCTCTCAGACAGGTTCACCTCCATGCGAATGGGGGATTATACCTCCCCACCTTTCGCAATTCCTAAAGGCCTGCCACAGGGCTCACCTTTATCAGTGACACTCTACATTTTGTACAACAGCTCCCTGTTGATACAGAACACCGCCTCCCATTCTGACAATAGAATCTCCATCGGATACGTGGACGACGTTGTCCACCTGGTTGCTGCTCCCTCAGTGGATGAGGTAATGATCATGCTCCAAGAAGAGGCAACAAGATCGCTGGTCTGGGGTAAAAAGCATGGAGCCATCTTTGATAGAAAGAAGGCCATCCTGATGGGCTTCTCCCCAAAGAAAATTGAACTCCCACCTTTTGACTTTGATGGACAAGTCCACACTTTCAAATCCTCAGCCCGGTGGCTCGGAATAATTGTAGACAGTAGACTAACCTTCACTGACCACATTAAGAAAACCAAGAAAACAGGTGATCTTACTCTCTTACAGCTCGGGCGAATCATCAAGACCACTTACGGTTTGAATCTTCAGCTAGCCAGAAGGCTGGTCCGCGCAGTATTGTACTCGCGTGTACTTTTTGGTAGCCTGATTTGGTTCACGGCTAGAAACAAGAAAACGGTCTCACAGATGTTAGATGGCCTTTTCTACCAAGCAAGTAGAATGGTAACGGGTCTGTTCAAACAGACCCCACTTCCTTTTGTCAAACTGAGTAGCGGGTTAACACCACTCACAGATATCCACACCAAACTCTCCATATCCTACTTACTAAAAGCATTGACCAGACCACCCCCTCACCCAGTCGTTCCCTTTCTCCTAAAAGAGCTAACTGAGACAAAGCCACTTTTCCCTAGCCCAATACACTTGTTCACAGGTCTAGAAGAACTTCGATGTCACCTTGACCAACAAATTGAAGCCATCAAAGTCTCCCCTTTTCCTCCCTGGACAAAATGCATTACGAAGGTCCAGAACCTTGGCATTCCCAAAGAGAAAGCTGTCGACGTGGTCCAGGAACAGATTGATGTCGAAGCAAAGGAAGGCGCACTGCTGATTTTTACAGATGGATCATGGATCCCGGATGTTGGTGCTGGTGCTGCTGCGGCAGTCCATAACCTGTCCTTTTCGGATTCGGTTAAAATTCCAAATCATCACCTGATCTCTAACTTTGAAGCTGAGCTGATCGGTATCAAGCTAGCCATCAGATTAGTCAAACGCATCATCTGGTCCGCGTGGCCTGGAAGGTTTAAAAGTGTTGCAATATTCAGTGACAATCAAGGAGCACTCATCCGGACTGCTGACCCCACACGGCCATCATCTGGACAACATCTATACGCTGAAAACTTCTCTTCCCTTTGCTCTTTAGGAATCCCCGTGAATCTTTATTGGTGCCCCGGACATGAGGGGATCGCAGCAAACGAACAGGCTGACAAGCTAGCTAAAGCTGCAGCAAAACATAAAGATGATGACAACACACATGTAGCGCATGTGCAGGGGATGGTGGCTAGTCTTGCAAAGACTAAGCAAAACTGTAATGATATGTGGAAAAAAGGTGTAATACTTACTCAGGAGGAACTGACTCGCTTTAAATTCAGACCAGATATGAGGCCAATTGTTGCAGCTTTAGACGAACAAGAAAAGGGCCTGACAGCCACCATATTACAACTTAGAGCGGACACCTCCCCGCTTAACCATTTCCTTTTCAAAATCAAACAAGTACTAGACCCGCGTTGCACTAACTGCCTTGAGAGGGAATCAGCAACCCACTTTCTTATGTTTTGCAGACAGTTCAGATCAATCAGAAGGATCATGAAACTACGACTCAAGAAAACTCAGAGCGGAATAAACTCAGACTCCTTCCGAGCAATCATGGACCACCCAAAGGCCCTAAACGCCGTAGCTTCTTTCATCATTGCCTCAAAACGATTCCCAAACATTACGACTTACGCCCACCGACTTTCGACTCCAAAATGACGCTCATATATGATTTTTATTTTTTCTCTTCTTTCTTGCTTACTCTCTCCAAGGTTTCCTTTCTTCTCACCATTCCCACAGTTTCTCTTTCCCTTTATTATAGTTTCTTTTTTTTTACACAGATCATGTATTTACATGCAGACGAGTTGGAGGCACCCTCCCCGAGCCCTTGAAGACCGCTGCGACACAGGGTTACAGGGGGAGTAACTATTGTGGGTGCTTAAATCCTCAGGCAGGTGTGGGGGCACCTATATAGCCAACAGGTAATCTCATGGTGGGATAGGGCAAGGGAAGGGTGCTCTTCGACTCTGACGCTAAACCCTACTACATACTATGTTTACTCCTTTACCATCCTAAAATCAAATTTCTTCTCACCATAGGGTTTCATTTCCTTTTTTATATTTTCCATCTTCTCCTTTTCTTTATTTTTTCCTTTTTTTTTCTTTTTATTTCTTTCCTTTTTCCTTTTCTCTATCCTTTTTTTCTCAACTTATCAATCATACACTCCGGCTTACACACTTTGTAGAGGCGTCTTACACATGATGTGACGCAGTTATTCAATTTTTCCATAGCATGCATAACTATGTATATACAATTTATTATGGCTAGAGTGCGGTATGTGAAATCAATAGCACTTAAAAAAAAAAAAAAAAAAAAAAAAAAAAAAAAAAAAAAAACCAATTCAAGAAAATGTTAGCAAGTCATTACATAAACATTTGATCTGGTTCCAGGATAGATGACAACCATGCCTAAGTGCCATGTTGTGGTCGTAATCAAAAACAGGTATTTATTTTAAAGAGATGGGCATGTAAAGGATGCAATAAGAAGACTGGGAAGATTGAGGGAAAGAAGACAGTCATGATGATACGTGTATTTATAGGTGTTTTGTTTGTTTGTTTTGTTTATTTATCTGTTTTGAAAAATTGCAATTTGTTTGTGAAATGTTGTGCATTATGATTCCAGCTAACATGTTGGTTTGGGAGTGCAGTTTCCCAGGTTCCCTGAAGTCATTGGGCTACAATCTAGTTATCTATGGCCAAAAATTTTAGGAGGAGGCACTATTGAAGGCTCAGAAAGCAGCCTGTCTCAATGATAAATCTAAATAGGGAGATTTGGGACCTTCAAGTCATTTTAATCGGTTGTATTGGGTGGAATTGTCAGCTACAAACTCTTCAGGGATTGCTTGAGTTCCAACTGTTGCGGCTTGGGTCTTTGACAGGAAAAACCCGGAGAGCTGTTAGCGCTGAGAATAAAACCAACATTAATAAATTCAAAGAGCATTTCAATAGGAAAAATGATAGAACAGGAGATATAGATAGACTAAAAAGCTATTAACCCCTTGTCCATTTGGATATCTAATAATTAGAAAACTGATACAGAAGATAAAAATGGACTAAGTTTATGAGAGCTACGAATAACAAGAAATATAATGATTTCTGATGACAATGAGGGTAAGAGAAAGGAATTATAAACTAGAAAACACTAGTGGGAAATGATTTTCCAGAGCAATGTTTTGAGAGAAAATAATATGACACAATCTAGATCAAATAAGACTGAGAATGATCAGAGGATTAGTTTGATGAGTAAAAAATCAAATAGGGATAAAAAAGATTAGAAATTCTTTGCAGTGCATTTCCCTTCAAGATGGAATACAGGGATTGGTGGGCCAACTCAACTACTTTGGTTTATTTTTAATTTTGTTGAGGTTATACAACCTCATTGGCTGGGAGGAACTCCTCCTGGCCGACGAGGTTGAATAACCTTTTTGGCTGGGAGGAACTCCTCCCGGCTGACAAGGGTATACAACCTCTTCAGCCAGGAGGAGTTCCTCCCAGCCAACAAGGTTATACAACCTTGTTGGCCAGGAGGAACTCCTCTTGGCCAACGAGGTTGTATAGCCTTGTCAGCCAGGAGGAAATCCTCCTGGCCAATGACTTGCTCACGTAATCAAACCGGTCCACCGGGTTGATTATGTGATACAATATCCCACACGCCAAACAATTGGCGTGTGGGACCTGCATGCCAAAAATATTGGCATGTGGGACCGACATGCCAAAAATATTTGGCGTGCGGGGCCTACACCCCAAAATAATTTGGTGTGCGGGGCCTACACCCCCAAATAATTTGGCGTGCGGGGCCTACACGCCAAAATAATTTGGCGTGTAGGCCCCACATGCCAAAAAGAATTGGTGTGCAGGTGGGCGTTTGCATGTGCCTTTGGCGTGCATTTATCAACACCCCTTCCTCATGTGACAACAGGACCCAGGGAAAAGGTGGACCTCTAGTTATATATAAAGTAGGGAGGAATACAACTAAAATTAAAGAAGAGGACAAAAAATGCTTTGGCCCTGGCTTATTCTCTGAGTTATAAATATGAACCTTGTGCTGGATCTCAACCCGTAAAAGGTGGATTGTGTTTTTTCTGAGATGAAATATCCTCCTCAAACACTAAGGAAGAAGTGGAGGGGCTCTTAATTAATATAAATAATCAGCCCTGATTTTATGATTCACATTTTCTTGTTTTATGTAATTATTGATTAAAAAGTGGAAGTGAAGAAATAGAGGGAAAGAAGGGAAAATTTTAAAGAGAAAGTGAAATAACAATGAATATGGTTCAATAGAAGTGTACTGACTGCCATTTTGTTCAATTTTGGGGTTATTACTGTGAGTGTAGCTACCTTCATTATTTCAGAGGTTGTTCTTAAAAGTGTTTTATCCTTGGTGGTCTAAGTTGGTGATTCTGGGTGTCTAGAGGTTTTTTATCCTGCCTGAAGGGGGGAATATACAGTTTTTTTTTCAAGGTTTGCCTATGTCATCTGGTGTACAGCTTGGGTGGGTAATACAATTTCACTTTCCCAGCCAGCTGTGGCATGTAGTTGGAGAATGTAGAAGTATATTAAGGAGTGGTGAAATTTGAAGGAAGAGAAGGGTATATTAGGGTCAGGTTTTCATGAGGAGACAGAATTTGAGTCCTAACCAAGTTTAAACTTAATTTTGAAAAGATATAACATATGTTTGAATAGAATTGAGTGAATGAGAAAGAAAATAATTCTTCAGGTTAGTCCAAGGCTGAAATCTATCCACTTCATGATCACTAGTGTCTCACAGTGAGTAAAATTGGCCAGTTGAATGTTATCCAATTTAAACTGGGATACACTCAACCCAATTGTAATATTGTGGTAGTTTATATAAACAAAGTATTCAGGCTGAGCAAAGCAATATGGGACAAGCTACATAGAAACATCAAGATCATCAGCATACATAAAAAATCACTAAAAAATGTGTTAGACTGAGGTATCTACATACTCAAGTAATAATCAGGAAAGGTTGAAAAATTTGGGTCACATTGGGCATATCCAAGTGGAAGGAAGTGGCTTGGAGGTTGGTCCCTCCAAAAAAGAAAATCAGTACAGGCTACAGCAGAGCAAGCAATGTGGAGGCCTGCCCTTACCAGGGGTTTATCTCTCCAAAAAAGCAAACCAGTCAAGCAGAGCAAGCAGCGTGGAGGCCTGTCCCTACAAATACAGCACCTGTATGTAATCATAAATAAATAAAAAATGGTGTTTCCATTGTATCACTGTCCCATCTTGATCCTTGAATCCTTAAAAACATGAGACAAATCATCCATATTAATTAGTCTGATCTAAATGACAATTTTTCTTATTGAATCTGAAACTCTTTCCATTTAAGGGAGATCCTCCAAAATTAAAAGACTTCAATGCACCCACAATTGTGGTCTTATTCCTAAATAAAAGATTGTTTATCACCTGGGATCTAAGAATGTTTAATTCTTCTCTCTTCTCCTTCTCCACACATCTTTATTTCCTCTAAGAATATTCCTTGATACTTAAAATTTTGATTTTACTATTTTTTCCTTTCATTTATTCCTTGGAATTCTTCCAGGGTTCCAGTTTTGGATATCTATATCCTGGCCCAAAAGGATATCCAAAATTTAATGTTGGAAATCATTGTTTATTTTTTTCATAATTATTATTTCCATGCTCAAGTATATTACTAGCTACTCCTCTCCTGAGAAATATCCTTGTTGAAAAATTCTATGCCTCTCTCTGCACTCAACATGCTCATTCTCTCTTTAGACCTCACTTATACTAAACCACACACACACCTTCAAGTATTTTTGTTTCCCCAAAATTTCAATTCAACTTGGTTCGTCCTCACTGGTCTTGCAAATTCCTCCTTTGACCATTCAATTCAATTTCAATCCACCAATCCTCTGTTCCCTTCATATAAACTTCTAACTGCCTCCATCAACACAATTTATCTAACTCAAACAACTTCAACCAAACTGACCTCCAAATCAACTTGATTTGCCAATTAATCTTCAGTTGGTGTTTTCTTTACCGGCATATTCTTTTTTCTTCTTTTCTTCCCAATTTCTCCACACTGAATCACTCTCCTTCTATCTTGATGAATAGTCTTTCTAAAATTATCTTCCAATCCTCTCTTCTGAACTCCTTCATGACAATACTCTTCATAATATATTTCAGTCCAAGTGGTATGAATTCTTTCATTATTATCTTTCTATTTCTTTTCTGTCTGTTTTTTAATGGTTTTCTTTCCTATAGTCTGGTGTTGTTCTTTAGTAATCTACACAGAATTATAATGATCCTTTTTTATGTGGTATGATAGCAAATTTATTCAATTTTTAAAATGAAAGGGTTGGCACATCTGCCAAACAACCACCACCAGAAACACTAAAAGAAATTGAATGTCCCCATGGAGCTGGCTTACACTGCAACAATAATTGTGTAGGTTGAAGTCATCCCATTTAAACTAGGATGCACTAAACCAATCTATAATAGTTTGATCTCAAACAAGGTTGAATTGGTTGAGTGAATACCATTCAAACTGGGATGGTGCCAACCCAGCCAATTATGCTGGCAGTGCCACATAATTGGGCTTGTGAAGCCAATTGGATAGGAGAGTGAAATTGATTCAATTATCAGTTCCACACCTCCTAGTATCCAGTAAATCACAAAAACAATGTTGATGAATTATTCTGGCTTAATAATGATCATCCTCACCATCCTCACCATTGTTCTTCCCATCTGACATCAAATCTACTTAGCCTATACAACCAATTCTAATCTGGAACTAATGCTAACAATTTTTAAGTACTTAATCCATTATTTCTGGAAACAATCATGAAGATAAACTGATTGTATGATTTCTGGCAATTTCCTTTCCATCAAGTCCAATCACCTGCAAAGAAGTCTCTAAATCTAATGTGTAGGAGTACAACATACATTTCATTAAGGAAGCAAATGAACCACTACTGTTGATACTCAGGTGACATCCCTCTAGGACTTAATACACCCTATGATTATATAATCAACTCCACTTGGACCACCATGACATCATTTTCATTTCTCTTTCTCAGTCCTTATTTCTTCTCTCGCTCAGTCCTCTCATCCTGAATATATATTTACTTGAATCCTATAGATAAATTTGACTCCTCTTTCCTCTCAGGAGATCTTACACCTTACCTAGTTACTTACTACATTTCTCCTCATTTATCCTCTTGTTGCGGTCTGTGATGCCGAGGACTGATATCCTTCTAGCTACACATGGTGCAAGGCAAAAATAGTGCATAAAAATAGGTATTTTTGTATATTTAATCTTTTATATTAATATTAAAAGATTGAAACTTTTATGGAGGGGCCAACAAGCTGGGGTGTTTAGCTCCCTCCAAAGGTGTTTGTGCTAAAAGAAGGGGAGCTTAACCTTCAAAACTGGGGCCTGCAAGCAGGGGTGTTTAGTCCCAGTGGATATAGTTGCTAAGAAAGGGCCACAACTCCTAATAGAAAAAGACTTACTGTAGTATGCTTTGAGGGAAGGAGGTGGGGGAGCTTTTGTATGGTAAAATGAGAAGCTGGAAGTGGTTGGAAAGGTGTTCTGGAAGGATGGACAGAGTTTTATCTCAGAGAAAGAGGCTTTGAGTCTTGAGGACTGATTTACTGGGCAGGACACTAGTATACTGGACTGGTGGAATGCTGGTTGTACATATGATAAAGGTGGAGAATAAAAATACAGGGGGAAGAATAGGCCTCTTAAATTCCTTTCTGGAGAACTTATGGCGAAGCATCAAGTGTTCTTTTGGCTATGGGAACACTACAAGGAAGGAGTTATCCTTAGTAGAAATAAATGATGGGATTTATCAAATTATTACATGTACAGGATGTCAACAATCAATACAGCCTGTCAATCATCTAATGACATCATCTGAGGGTTCTTCAAGAGTTGCTAGTTTTGTGTACAACATGTATTGATTGCTTGATCAATAAATATTTAAAACAAATAATCAAACTACTGTACAAATGTATATTTCTGTTTAATTTGGTTATTTCATATATAAAGTTCTGTACCATGAGGATGCTTGTCATAATTGCATGGTGGGCACTTTTCAAGCTCTCCATTCAATTATTTAACAAGAAAATCTCCTGGGAAAGGTGTCAGCATCTATTGTTTGGGCGTTGATAAACGCACGCCAAGCGTGCACACCAACGCCAACCCGCACGCCAATTTTTTTTGGCGTGCGGGGCCTACACGCCAAAAATGGCGTGTGGCTCCCACACACCCTTTTTTTTGGCGTGTGGGCCCCGCACGCCAAATAAAATTGGCGTGTGGGCCCCGCACGCCAATTGTTTGGCGTGCGCTCCCACACGCCAAACAATTGGCGTGTGGGAGCGCACGCCAAACAATTGGCGTGCGGCCCCACACGCCAATTTTTTGGCGTGTGGGGGGATCCTGCTCACGTAATCGAATGGGAGGTCCCATTCGATTACGTGAGCGGGCCGGCTGACGAGGTTGTATAACCTCGTCGGCCAGGAGGAAGTCCTCCCGGCCGACGAGGCTATACAACCTCGTCGGCCATGAGGAATTCCTCCTGGCTGACGAGGTTGTATAACCTCGTCAGCCGGGAGGAAGTCCTCCTGGCTGACGAGGTTATACAACCTCGTCAGCCAGGAGGACTTCCTCCTGGCCGACGAGGTTGTATAACCTTGTCGGCCGGGAGGAAGTCCTCCCAGCCGACGAGGTTATACAGCCTCGTCAGCCAGGAGGACTTCCTCCTGGCCGACGAGGTTGTATAACCTCGTCGGCCGGGAGGAAGTCCTCCCGGCCGACAAGGTTATACAGCCTTGTGCCGGGAGGAAGTCCTCCCGGCTGACGAGGTTGTATAACCTCGTCAGCCGGCCCGCTCACGTAATTGAATGGGCCCTCCCATTCGATTACGTGAGCGAAGGGGGACCCGCACGCCAAAAAAAATTGGCGTGCAGGGCCCACACGCCAAAAAAAATTGGCGTGTGGGAACCACACGCCATTTTTGGCGTGTAGGTCTCACACGCCAATTTATTTTGGCGTGTAGACCCTACACGCCAATTTTCTTTGGCGTGTAGGCCCCGCACGCCAAAAAAAAGTGGTGTGCGGGTTGGCGTTGGCGTGCGCCGTTGGCGTGCGTTTATCAACGCCCTATTGTTTACCGTGATTAAAAGAGCTTGGCATTTATTTTAATTGTACAAGTTTCTTTTGACTTGTTTGAATTTATCTAATGTTTTAGTTCTACCCTGTTTTTTTTGTTTCATGTATTATAATATTGTTTAACTTATACAGTATGTATTTGTATGAGTTAACAATATTCAAAAGACTATAAACAGTGTGATATTTATGTTAAATGTTGTTTAATATTTTATTTATGTGTTTAAAGGATAATTAAGTAGTTTATTTAAGTCATTATCAATTATTTAAGGACTTCTAAATACTAGAATACTCTTTTATGTTTATACCTAGTAAGTATTTTTAGTGCTTAGTAAGAGTATTATTTAAGTTAATTTTATTAATAGAAGGAGTACATTTTCTAGGATACTTAGGCTGACGTACCCTAGGTTATTTTAATTTCTCTATCAGAATATGTAATAATATTCCTACATATCTCATTGGTTCATGAGCTATGATTTATTTTAATATTAATTTATTTACTATATTTGTTTATTACAATATTACCATGTAATAATGTATGTTTTCTAAGATTTTATTTTAATCTTAAGTTTTATTATAATGTATTCTAAATTGTTACTTGTGTAATAATGTCTCTTCCTTATGTATTTTTATTAATTAATTAATTAATGTTATTTTTGTTCTAGTCAGGTTGTCTCTGAACTAGTAGCAAGATGACACCTCTTCAATCACTTTTCCACTCAATATTCTTATCAACTAATTTTCTTTTTTTCTATTATATGTAATTCCCTTCCAATCATCAACTTGCCAAGCCCTGTTTAACTATCCCCTTCTCCTTGTAGGTCCTCTATATCTCGGCGAGCCATTCTTGTGAAACATGATTCACCTTTTATTAACCCTTTTCTTTTCTTAGTTATTTTCTACCTCATCACATCATTTATCTCTTGTCTATCCAGCCTCATCAAACTTGTACTCTTGCCTTTAGGTATTTTCTATTTTATTTATTTATCTGTTTTGTTTTGTTTTTAGTTATCATGATACTTATGAATACATGCACTTCAGTTTGATCATTCACAACTGCAACTAAAAGGGTCCTAGTTTGAGGGCTTGACTAGTCTCGGGAACACGATTGATGGGATTCGAACCAACTAAACTAAAGGCCAGAGATAGATTTATAACACAAACAAATTTTTTACGTCTTTTTGCATTTGGTGACCAGTTTTTCTTGATTTCCTTTGTGATGACAAAATACACACCTAAACCAGCCTTTTTTATTTTACTTATATTTTTGGAAGCAGACAAGACGTAAAAGAAGGAGAAAAAGTTGAGTAGTAGGATGGCCCATGGGTGAAGCTTAAGACGATGTCCCTCCGGTTTTTGAACCAAGATACTTTCTGTTTACTGAGGAGCTCAACTGCTCCCGACGTTTATTGAAGTGGCATAGTCGATAGCTGGAGAAGCTATTGGAACTGCTCCAAAAGCGGTGAACTCATAAATCCGGGGCGTGCTGGGCTGTTTATTATGCATGTTGTTGAACTTCTGAACTCTGAGGGCGACAAACCGACAGGTGAAGTCTGTGAGCACGGGGGCGGAGACAAAGCCGACGCGAGTGTTGTCAGATTTGTCGAGAAAAGGCTGGAACGGGCCAGTGGCTTGGTGACTGCCCTCAACAGTGAACTGGGCCGCGGCTTCGCTGCCCGAAAGCAGAAAAGTCGTCAACTCGATGTGACGCATCTTATAGGTCGCTCCAAGGTCGACCACATAGATAAATGGTACTCCAGTCGGCTGGAAAAAGCTTTGAGGTATTAGGTTCACTCCACTCGTAGCTAGATATTCCGGGTGGCCTACACAACAGACAGGGTAGAGTGGTCAGTTCTTGAAGATCCAGCCCAGATAGAAAAAAATGCAAAAAGTTACCTGTGGCGGCACCAGTGGAGGCGACTGATTTTCCCACTGAAACAATTCTTCCGCTTTGAACCCCATAAATGCCAGCTTTGGCACCGGTGTCTCCGTAAAGTACCTCTGGATAGAAGGCGGCAGTAGCCATTCCATCTAACGTGCTGAGAATCAGGATGACCTGTCGTAGTGGAGTCCCTGCAGGATCGATATCTGGGATCCTCCATTTGTTCGCACGCATGACGAAGTTGGAACCGATCTTGACAACCTCACCCGATTGGGTGGAGAAGCCCCCCAGATTACCTAAGACCCGACTTTCACTCCAGGGTCCAGCGATATTGGTGGCGGAAATGTACTTGGGTGTGGACGGATACCACCCTGCGGCTAAGGAAGTGAAGAGATAGTATATCCCCTTGTCTCGAATCATCGCCGGTGCCTCACGGGACTGGCCCTTCAAGACGGTAGCAACTATTCCTGTGATATGGTGCCAGTCTGGGGTGAGGCGGTAGATGTTCATATCCTGGTTGGTTCTCGTCGAGGAGATCACATAGCCCGATCCGTCGTCATCGGCAAAGAACGTAATATCACGCGAGTCATGGCCGAGTGGTCTGAAGGAACCCCCAAAAGTCCATTGGCCATGACCAGGTGGACCATAGGCGACGGCAGCTCGGCCTTTTCCATAGCCTTCCTCTTCCCAATGTGCCCACATCACTACCTCGAAGGTGGTTGGATGTTGGGCAAACGAGACAGCTTCTAACTTGCAAAAGCCCTCAGTACTCCCTGAGCAGATTTGGTTGCTCGTCAGAACTAACCGAGACTCTTGGAAATCATAACCATCTACAGAGGTAAATTCTTTAATTCCAGCCATCCTCTCGTTTCCAAAGACCACACGGTACTCGTAATAGATGTCATTCAGGTATATTTTGGAGCGTAATCGAAAATTTCCAGATTTGATATTGTCATAAGTATTGAAACCTTGTAAGCTTTCCGCTGGTCGCGGATTTTTAAGAATCTTGTTGGAGTACTCGCTAGCACCGCCTACGCTCCGGATTTGGTAGGTGTGTGGGCCTTCAGGCACATCATAATCATCGTAACTTTTGAACCTACCGGTGGCGATTATTCGAAAATCGGAGTTAGATGATTTACGGTAGACACGAAAAACCTCTGCCTTGGATTCAGTGGTCCAAATCAACTTAGTATTTCTGACTGAGCCGTGGGCAAGCTGGAAGTTTTGGGCCAGTAAATGAATGCTGGCCAAGGCGGTGAAAGATAGTGACAAGAAGGCGATCAGGCTGCCGAAGAATCTCGACATCTGTGGGTTCGAGATAAGGGTTTGCGAGTGCAGGAGTGAATGGGTGATGATGATGGGTGAAGCTAGCTAAATGAGTGCCAGGAAGAAGACGCTTTGATAGAGGAGTGGATGCGCACTGCAGATTATAAAGAGGCTGGAACCTCGGTGCTGTATGCGAACGGGCAACTGTTGTGGCAATGGTGGCGTGCACTTGAGGATTGAAGCAGCAACCTCCAACAACAATTTCGGCGCAAGAAGCTGTAGCTATGTGGATAAGAAGAAGACTCAAGTGCTTTATGGCCCTGTACGATGTCCATGAGCTTTCCACCGTAACTTAACTTCGACAGGTACACAAACGGCGACCGGAACGATTGGATGAAGCTAGATAGAAAGGGTATGCGTGATCTCAATTCTTGCTTTGGAATCGGAAGAGGTTGAGAAGTTTTTGTGTCAGATGATATTCCCAGACATGATCTACATACACACGTTAGGTGGAGTAAGGAGAAAGTTTTAGAAAAAAGAGTCGAAGAAAGAAAGAGCCTGGTATAATGAGTACTAGAGGAAGACCAAGCTGGATATGGTCCATGGTCAATGGTCCATGGTCAATGGTCCATGGTCAATGGTCAACAGGCAAGATAAATAAATAAATACTTGGAGCTTATCATTTCAGATCAACCATCCAACTCAAAACCTCACAACAATGTCATCTTCCCATCCCCATCCCCATCACCCGCATCCATCCACTAGTCGCCCCACTCACCCCAGCAGGCCGACAACCGCACCCGGCTCATCTTCCCTGAGACCGCCGGAGCTGGAGCGGGGGACGCTGATGGGGTCTACTGCTGGGAGCCCATCGAATACAGCAGGCGAGAACCATGACCCATTCGAGTATCTGGGCTGCTCCAATTGCACCGACGATTTCTTGAGCCATCGTGCCTCCCAAAACGCCTACAAACCAAACTCGTTCTGGTTAATGGAATGTGGTCATCTGGTCGGTGTACTGTGTCCAAGCCTCAAAAAGATAAATTCCGCTTCAAGCCCTGATGACCACTAGTGTTTCACTCTGCTGTCTTGATATGTACCAGGCTTGCGCGCCTTGTCTAGGTTACCCTGATGGTATGCATCTCATCAATCGACTCTCCCTCTCCCCTGCCTCTCTGATCATGCTTGAATTACTCTAATTTAGTACGTTTAATCCATCAGCCACAGACCTCGACCCAACCCAGCAATATCGCTGCCCAATCCCATCGTGTCGTGGGTTTCGCTCAGCAGTGTATGAGCTCAACCGACTGAAACCGATCCATCCGGCGATCCAAGAATTCTTCCAGAGTCCTCATGCGATGACCGAACGACTAGACTCGGTCCTATCGTTCCAAAACCGACAGATGAAAATGAGGATCACCAACTTACACAAGCTCGTCCATGTCCAGCGGCAAGCGTTGCGACAAAATCATGCTAGCTCAAATCAGGAGGTACCCATCCTCAAGCAGCAGATCCATGACCTCAAACACCAGCTCCGTAATTTCAAACTGCAATGCCAGCAGCGGCATTCCTCCAGACAGGCCCTTCAACTTCCCATTAATCTGGATCAACTCACAAATCCCCCCAACCCGCTCAAGCGTCGAACTACGTTTGATCAAAACCAAGGACGCCGTGCCCAAGGAACCATGTATTATTGCCGCCGTCTCATCTGTTTTACTTTCAAGAAAGTTTCAGAATCGTGTATGATCAGCAAAACTGATATTCCCTACTCGCTTTGATCAATAGACCCCGCGGATCGAGGACGAGTTCGTTTCACCAACAACCCTTTAACGAGCTTCGCAATCTACCGCAAGCCCCACTGATCAGTCGCCCACAAACCGCAACAAGCTTCAATTCAAACCCGACTGTCCAGCAACCTAGGACTATCAGTCGTGGAGCCAATCAACAGCACCACCAGCTGGCTAACATGAGGTAGCTTGATGGCTTTAAAACTTGCCTCGTTTGGTTTTATTTCGATCGAACCAATATGCTAATGATTATCTGTCTACAGTAGCCACGAAGACCTCGCAATCAATCCTATCCATCGACAAAAAGCTGACAATGATATGGAAGGAAGAACTTTTTTTGCGGGCGACGATCGACAAGTTTACAACCATCAATTGGGGGCGATTCCCGAGGATGAAGACCAGCCATTCGAAGAAGATCTACGTGTTGCAGGGGGGTTGATGAAAGAAAGGATGAGGGGAGTGGGAAGATCAGCAAGTCATGTGCGCCGAGAGCAATCCACCCGGATCCCGCTCGACACGCAGACATCTTATGGCGCCAGAGTCAGACCTATGCCGATGCCCACTCCATCCCGAGCAGCCCCAGTTTCGGGTAGATCTGGCCAGTCGGAAAGACGACAGGAGAACCCCAACCAGCGTAACCGAGCCACCAACCACGCCATGAATATTCCCCGAAGACATGACACCCAAGTAGGAAACAACTCGCCATTCGAAGGGTTCGTCTACCACCAAGACGACGTGCAACCCAAGAACACTATCCCAAGTCGCCCTGATCCTCGCCCGCCTCGTCCTCATCCAATACCCATCCCCAAACGTGGACCGACCGAGACCCTCGAGCGAGCAACGCCTTCCAAAAGACCGAATCCTTTCTTCTCCCGTGGGCCTCTCCCTCCCCGGTTTCAGGCTACTAGAGGTCAACATCGTGCCTCCGGTTAACTTGTTGCAATTTGAAACCCTGTATTGATCGGTGATCATACAACACGCAGGAAACCTTCATCAAGAGAAGAGAAATTAGTTCTATGTTAGCATGTGAGTAATAATAGCGAAAAAAGTAAACAATGATTGCCCACACTAGATGTTGGATGTCAGATAGATATCCAAAATCTGCCAACCTAGAAATCTTCCGAAAGGTTAAAAGGAACCAACTGCAGCACAAAAATAAGTATCAAAGAACAAGGCTGGAAGAAATATTAACATAGAGAGAACAGGAAAAACAGACCTTTGAATATGGTTAGAGCCCAGGGAGCGAAATCAAACTGATGTGCACGTTCTAGAGTTCGACCTTGGGGAGGCCACTGTACAACGGTAACAGCTAAAGATTCAACAAGAACAATGCTGATGTAGAAGAGATTACTTAATATGGGTGAGGTTCTTGATCTTGAGAAGGCTGTGGTCGATGATCTGCTTATGGGTGTTTTCTAGAGGAAAAAGAGGATGCGGATGAGGGTGAGGGTGATGTCCCTAAGGCTGATAATGATGCTGAAAGAACTTGGTAAAGGATCACTTTATTGCAGCAGAATGATAAATACTAATAGTAGTAAATGACTTAAAGAAAAACAAAAACAAGTGAGTATTCATAGAGTCATGGAGAAAATATAATCAGTAAAAGCAATAAATATTAGTACCTTCTTATGATCTGATCCTAGCTGATACTTGATGAAGAAAATGTCAAGATATATATATGAAGATGATGAACTATTCACAAGCCTAAGTTGAATTTTATAATAATAATAAAATAGTAGGTTAATAACTGAAACGATTGATAACAAAAACGAGTGACAATACCAGCTACCTCCACTTGGAATAGAGCTAGCTCCTCCTGAATCTTTACTGATCTTCGACAAGTATTGAGTTCAGATGGGATCTGGCAGATGGACGCTTGACGGTGAATTAAGGGTCTTGTAGATACTTTCGGGTTGATGGTTGAACGGCTTCTTGAGTCTGATTCTTCTCCCAGTTTGAGACTGGTGAGAGTTGAAGACGGTAGTGGATAGAGTGAATCACATTTCCACAGATGCTGGTGTAGAGTATTGATGATTAAGTGAAATAGAAACCTCAGAAAATGAATTGAATTCTTCGAATAATTCCTCCAAGTTCCACTTGATTTCAAACCCCAAATTATTGGGCGCGGTTAGTATATTTTTTTTCTTCCTCCGAGCAAAAAATGGGAACAAATGAGGGAAGCCAACAGGTCTTTCATTAGTTAAAGATACACATATGGGTGAAAAGAAGAGACTTCACCTCAAGAGATCTGAGGACTAGGCCGGTTTTGTTGAGTTGAAGCAACATGTCACAACTCGAGGATGTCAACGGCGATGAGAGGAGGAAATACTGCGGCCCAGCTTATACTATGTATCACTTAGGTTTAGACTGTTGTATATAGTTCTCGCTGTCCAAATCTTGTATTTCCTTTTCTTTACACATCTCTGTTGTCATCTTTGGCGCACCATCCTCAGGTGCCTATCTTCATCTGTTCGCTTCCTCATGGTCTTACCATTCGGTCCAGTAGCTCACTGCCTCATCTTGGCATTTCATAGGTATCGCACTCTTTGTTCTTCTCATCTTCTTTTCATCTCATTGGTTGCTTCTTGTTTTTCCTTGTCATGCAATGCTCACACATCTCTGTTGTCATCTTCGGCGCACCATCCTCAGGTGCCTATCTTCATCTGTTCGCTTCCTCACGGTCTTACCATTCGGTCCAGTAGCTCACTGCCTCATCTTGGCATTTCATAGGTGCCTATCTTCATCTGTTCGCTTCCTCACGGTCTTACCATTCGGTCCAGTAGCTCACTGCCTCATCTTGGCATTTCATAGGTTATGAGCCCAGCGCTCCAATAACGATTGAAGCCGACCAACAAGAGCTCTAGACCGATAGGATCGTTCCCCCTTCCTTATTCAACTCGCGCAAACCATCGTCCAGTGTGGCTGAACCACCTACACCCGAGTCCTCAGTCCCTCCTCTCGACCATTCAAAAACCACCTACTTCATTAAATCAGAGGAGGATTCATCATCATCATCAACTTCTCACTCGGACTCATCAGGTGATACCATTCAGCTATCGAACTTTCTAACACCTGCCGAAATATCTCCAATCCCACCCTCCACCATGTCGGAATCACTCTCGATCTCGACTATCAAGCATTACACCAAAAAACTCAATGGGACCAATTTCCCGACCTGGAGACGTGAACTTTTCACCGCAATTAGTATGTTAAATCTGGACGATTTTCTAAATGAAGACCTGGACAAAGTTGCTGTCATGGACGATCACAAGACCGATCACAAGAGAAAGGCGAAGCAAGTTACCAACATCATCCATATGCATCTCGACGGAGAAAACTCCTCTCGCTTCATCGACGATGACGATATTGGTATCTATAGGCCAAAAGAACTATGGGACTCAATCTGTGGACATTACGCCACGAAATCCATGGAAAACGCCGCCAAACTCATGAGACAGCTAACCGACATCGATTTCTCCAACCTGACCAATGACACCACCATCAAGGAGTTCAGAGGAACCTTCAAACTCTTTGTCGAGGTCACGGCAAAGAAATTCGACAAGAAGACCGTCGAAGCCTTGTGGATATTCTGGGTCCTGATCAAACTCCCCTCAGACCTTGCTCTGTTTCGAACCCTCCAATTTGCCGAATTAAGCAAAACCGACGTTGTGTTCTCAATGAGCAGTTTCCTCAGCGATCTCGAGCAAGAGATCAAACGCCAAGTCAAAACCACTCCTTCAGCCAACGCACTGGCCGTCTCAAACTTCAAACAGCAAGAGAAGGCGAAATCTCAAGGTCAAGCCCGGAAAGGTCGTCGGATCTGCGAGGATGGCAAACACAATCCTGACACATCCCACGCTGCGGAGGACTGTTTCCAACTTCACCCAGAAAAGGCCATCGCTAAATATCAAGCCGCACTCGACCGACTTAATGGCGGGGTCAATCCAAAATCGGGACTCAATGTTGCCCTTGGGGTCTCGGACGCCATCATCCTTGACAGTGGAGCTTCAGGTCATTATCTCAAGCATCGAAGCTACTTTGTCAATCTGAAACCCATCAACTCTTCTGTCTTCGCCGCAAATGGGTCTTCCATTCCCATTATTGGATCCGGTTCGGCAGTCATTCACACCTCTGTGGGGCCACTGCACATCAAGCATGCTTTTCTAGCACCCGATCTCTCCAACACTCTAATTCCCTTGACCTACTATCTTCAGCTGGGATTCTCTCTCATTCCGACTCACCATGGGACTCGCTTTGAATGTCGATCCTCAGAAGGCGCTATCTTTGTCGGATCAACAACATCCAACGTGCTGATAATCGATCAAAATCCGCTCAAAGCCTTAGCAGTCAATGCTTCAAATCCTCTCGACTTACATCGAGCACTGGGTCATCCCAGCATCAACTACATGAAGAAGGCATATCCGGACATCACATTCGATCAGATCGACTGTCCAACCTGCGATCTAGCAAAGATGCATCGACAGCCTTTCTCAGGCTCGTTCCCAAAACTCACAATGCCTCTCGAATGCATACATATGGACTTGTGCGGCCCGATCAATCCAGCGTCGCGGGGAGGAAATCGATACTTCCTCAACATTATTGATGGTTATAGCAAGTATCGTTTTGTGTACCCGATGCGTTGTAAGTCCCACACCTATCAGAACTTCGTTACCTTTCTCAATCAAGTTGAGAACTTCACCAACAAGAAACTTAAATCGGTAGTGTCGGACAATGGGGGCGAATTCGTCAATGCCAAATTCAAGAAGTTGTACGACGACAAAGGCATTGTACATCACACGACAGCGCCCTACACCCCCCAGCAAAATCCTTTTGCCGAAAGGGGTAACAGAACAACGGTTGAGAAAGCGCGCACTCTCCTCATGACGAGTGGCATGTCACTTCACTGGTGGGGTGATGCAGTTACGACGGCGGTCTATCTTGAGAACCGAACTCCCGACAGCTCCATTGGCTGGATTTCTCCTTACGAATTGTGGCATCAACAGAAGCCTGATCTGTCCCGCCTGATTCCTTTTGGGTGTCGTGTAGTCGCTTATGAAGAGAAGAAGTGGAGGGACTCCAAGTTCTCTCCCTCGGGCATCGAAGCCATTTTTCTTGGATATCACAATGGACATCACTCCTACAAGCTGTGGGAACCTTCGAAAGATCTCATCCGTCACTCACATCACACTAAGGCTTTCCCCGGTCTCTTTCCACGTTTAACCGAGAACAGTGAACCGGTGCTCTCATCCTCACTCTATGACTTCGGCATACCGATCACTCGCTCCGATGGACCGATCTCAACTCCGGTTGCTGATCCGATCGAAATTCATGAAGATCAATCCGTTCAGGATCAAGAACCAGGCTCGGAGTCCCCGGAGGAGGCTCTTTCCACTCCGGGTGATGGGGAGTCCGATCCTCCCCATGAGAGGTCAAGTGACCCTCACTCCGATGAGCCTGTTCTAGCGTCCTCCTCTGATGGCTCTAAGAAGGGGTACATCTATGTGCCCTTCTACAACACAGCTCCTAAGAACATATTGGGGGACAATGATCCATCGAACATCGTTGCCGGTGGTTGGAGGCACATGGCTATGCTACTGGTAGATGAACCGGCGTCTCCGAGTGATCCTATCACCTACGCGGAAGCTATTGGGCGACTCGACGGTGAAGAGTGGTTGGTGGCCATCGGGGTGGAGCTCCACAACATCAATCGACACGAGATCTGGGTTGTCGCTCCTCTAGTTCCCGGCACCAAAGAACTCGATACTGTCTGGGTATTCAAGCGGAAGTTCGATGCTGACGGGGCCCTTCTCAAATACAAAGCTCGATTGTGTGTTCGTGGTTTTCGACAAATCAAAGGTTTAAACTACAACCACACCTTTGCACCAACTGGGAGGATAGCAACGGTTCGAATTCTGTTTGGACTGGCTGCCACGAGAGGCTGGGACATTCAGCAGATGGACGTGAAGTGTGCCTTTCTCAATGGGGTACCGGACGAGGACATTTACATTAAAGTCCCGGATGGTGTCGACATTGATCTTCCAGCTGGTCACAGCCTGAAATTAAAAAAGGCACTCTATGGCCTAAAGCAAAGCCCCCAATGCTGGTATCGTGCACTTCAAGACTTCTTCCTCTCGGTCAACTTCAAGCCAGCCGCAGCCGATCCCTGTCTCTTTATTCATCAGGATTTGGACCGCCCATGCTATGTTTTTGTTCATGTGGACGACATGGTTATGTTCGGGCCGGACGTTAATTTTCTCAAAGACGCCATCAAGAAACGTTTCGAGATGGAGGATCTCGGTGAATGTACATGGGTCCTCGGTATGCGAGTTACTAGGGATCGACTAAAGAAGACAATATCCCTGTGTCAAGACAGGTATATTACGGAGGTCCTTAACGAATTCGGGATGACACACTGTCGTCCTATCACTGCACCCCTTCCATTGAATGCCCTCACCTGCCCCACCTCCGACACGCCAGTCAGCCCCAAATTCAACTACAGGCGAGCCGTCGGGCTACTCAATTATCTTGTGCAATGCACGAGACCCGACCTAGCGTTTACCTGCAGCTTTCTTTCTCAGTTCTTGAACGCACCCACCAAAACCCACGAAAATTTCTTTCTACATACACTTCGATACCTCAAGTACTCCACTCATCTCAGCTTAAACCTGGGAAATGTCCAGGAAGATTGTCAACTGGTCGGTTTTTCTGACTCCAGTTATGCCAACGGCGTCAACGCTGCCTCCTTCTCGGGTAGCCTCATCCTTCTCAATGGACCGATAGGGTGGCGTTGCGCTAAACAAGATGACGACGGACCAGCGCTTTCCACCACTGAGGCGGAATACCGTGCGTGCTCCGAGACCGGTCAAGATCTGAGGTGGACTGAACAGCTTCTTGACGATATTGATCCGTCTGCAAATTCTCCTTTGGGCGGCGTAAGGTTGTACTGCGACAATCAAGGAGCCATTGCCTTGCTTGAGAACCCGATATACCAACATCGCACTCGACATGTACTCGTCCGCCACCATTGGCTTCGTCACCACATAGCTGAAGCCAAGAATTTCACGGTAACTTATGTGTCCACTCAAGACAATCTTTCTGACATGCTCACCAAGCCGCTATCGCCCATCAAGACACGTCAAATAGTCAAGAAACTGAACATGACCTTTCCTACATGCTAGGCACCGCCTGCCAAGCACGGGGCTGTTGAGTTGAAGCAACATGTCACAACTCGAGGATGTCAACGGCGATGAGAGGAGGAAATACTGCGGCCCAGCTTAAACTATGTATCACTTAGGTTTAGACTGTTGTATATAGTTCTCGCTGTCCAAATCTTGTATTTCCTTTTCTTTACACATCTCTGTTGTCATCTTCGGCGCACCATCCTCAGGTGCCTATCTTCATCTGTTCGCTTCCTCACGGTCTTACCATTCGGTCCAGTAGCTCACTGCCTCATCTTGGCATTTCATAGGTATCGCACTCTTTGTTCTTCTCATCTTCTTTTCATCTCATTGGTTGCTTCTTGTTTTTCCTTGTCATGCAATGCTCACACATCTCTGTTGTCATCTTCGGCGCACCATCCTCAGGTGCCTATCTTCATCTGTTCGCTTCCTCACGGTCTTACCATTCGGTCCAGTAGCTCACTGCCTCATCTTGGCATTTCATAGGTGCCTATCTTCATCTGTTCGCTTCCTCACGGTCTTACCATTCGGTCCAGTAGCTCACTGCCTCATCTTGGCATTTCATAGGTTTTTCCGACGATAGGTTCGTATCCTAATAATTCAGAATATTTGTCAAAGGCAAAGCATAGCTCTGTATCTTCGATCAACGTGATAATGACTGAACCGGATGAGACGGTGGCCAAATAGCCGCACAGATGTTTCTACAGATCATCACAGACAGATTAGTGAGTGATCATTTAGACAAGGTAGGTTGTTTAGGTCGAAGGGGTGGGGGCAGGCCTTGGGTGGATGAAGTCGATAACAGGAGGGAATGCGAACAAGTGTTGCACTGGTCTTGCTAGTTTGGATGGATGTATCGGCTGCCCCATGTTGGTGAGTTTGAGAGTGTGTCTCGATGAGAGTCTTGTGGCCTTTGCCTATCACAGAAAGACTGCCTTGAGTCGAGGAAGATGGCTTTGTGCTTGACTCCAGGAGACTTGACATGGTCCGAGTCTCTTAATGAGCTTGATTGTAACCGTCAATTTTCAATGTAGTTTCTGGTAAGTTTTTGTTCCCGATGTTTAGTGAACCATCAGAGACTTTGAGGCAAGCCCGGCAAGGCAGCCAAATCTGCGGACACGACTCCTACAGCGATTGTGTAGGATTAATCCACTGCGACCTCATCAGCTCGAGGAAGGTACACGAGTGACTACCATATCGATTTCTTTGGTTAAGTATGCGTCACTTGTGGCAGCCCTGTCAAGATTAAACTGTTTTTAATCGGGGCAGCAGGTTGTGAGTCCCTTTTTAGTCAAACTGGCTGCTCAAGATGCGTGTAATGATACGAAGGATTCTAATTGAAAGTCTATAATACATGTGGTTTAACTATATTTACACAGTTTAAACAAGGTACTCCAAGGCAGGGATGGGATAAGGGTAAGGGAGAGAGATGGAACAACAGGTGATGAAAAAGGCTATCTTAGGTCCATGTCGCCTCACCGGAGGCCAGGTAAGCCTTTCATGGGGAGATCAATTGGAAGACCACCTCCACCGCCGCCTAACATCTTCATCGGATTGCCCGGAAGACCACCGCCGCCGTCGCCACCGCCTGCGCCACCCAGCATCTTCAATGGACTACCCGAGCCCGAAAGCATACTCATACCAGGTAAACCGGACTCTGTCTTCGAAGATGCATGGGACTCGGAGTGACTACATGCATGCAAGTGGCTTTCAGCTTCCGAATGTTCCTCCTCTTTACCGTCATCATCTTCGTCGTCGCTATCATGAGAACCAGACGAGGAATCTTCTTCCCGATGGCGCGTGTGTAACGCCCGCCGCGAGTACCTGCCACTGTGGCAGCCCCTCTTGGTCGTTCGACGCCCTAGCTGCTGTATAGATGCACTTTTCGAGTCGGGAAGATCACCTCGACGAAAGAGAGCCGATTCTACGTCCATATCTTTCTCTGATCCGATGCTGTGGTCAAAACGGAAATGTGGTTTAGAATCATAAATCAGGGAGCTGATAGGTAGCATTATACCCTACCTTCGAGAATTGGTGGTAGGAATGCATAACGTAATCTGAATAACTGTCATCGAGAGTGCACATCGACATATAAGTGGAGAAAGTTGTGTTAAAAGAGCATAGACGTCAGAAGATAGGTCCGGACCATCGTTTCAGCCAATTATTGACATACCGGAGAAGCCTAGGGCGAATATGAAGAAACGGGTAAACATAATAGGCGTTGTTGGTTGAAGATCAAGGGGAAAAATCGGATCAAAGCGGAAGATCAAGGAAGATGAATTGTCGAAATGTAAATATATTGACTATAAGCAGCTAGGCGATATGGCTGGAAGGGAACTTGATGAATAATTGGACTTCAGCGAGAATTTGAGTCTGTTGAAATCAGCCTGGATATTTGAACAGTAATTTACACAGTAAATCGAATGACTCTGTTGCAGGAGGGTGGGTGACCATGGGGTAGTTGGTCTCTTATATATCTCCATGAAAAAAGATCGTGTTGCTAGATTCAAGTTTTGGCAGGGCCTACGTGAATCTCTCTGGGTACAATAATCGGTTCCTTGTGTAGTCAATAGCAAGTCTTGCACCATTTGTTGGCTCATCACAACGAGCTCCTTTGGGCACATGGATCATCCTCCATACGCCCGTCAAGAAGCTTGCATGATATGGGCCAGCTTACTGGGCAGGATTACTCACTTTCAGCTGGGATCAAAAAGCCGAAGACGGTACATCTCTTCTCCATCCTCGGTGAGCCGAAATGTCGTGTACATATCATCGTGGAGATGCTCTAAAGCGAACTTAGACGTGATTAGGTGAAGTGTGGGATAATCTTCAGGCTCAGCATGGGATTTGTCTCTTCACTTCTTCTAAACAAGCAGCATCTATCTATCTATCACTATCTTGGAGCTACGGTATCATTCCCTCCTGCAAAGCACCATCATCTACTGCGGAACATATTCAGGCCCCGTTTGGCACTGATATAAAAATAGGTGATATAATCACTGATTAATTCAACAAAAAATTCAAAATTCAACAAAAAGCATCCAAATTTTTTTTCTAGGCAGCCTACAGAAATGTTCTCTTCAACTTTGAAATCATATTCAATTGATCCAGCCATCTTTGGCACCATAATACCATTATATTGCTTCATATTGGTCAAAAGCAATATATTGGTATTATGGTGCTGAAGATGGCTGAATAAGTTGAATCTGATTTCAAATTTGAAGATAACAGTATTGTAGGTTCCTAGAAAAAAAAATTGGATGCTTTTTGTTGAATTTTGTATTTTTTATTGAATCAATCAGTTATTATATCACCTATTTTTATGTCAGTGCCAAACAGGGCCTCAAATCTGGTGCAAGTCATACTTTCAGGGAATCAACTGTCCGGCCTAAACTCCAATGGCATTACTTTGATTTTTGCTTGTTTTTTCCAGCACCAAGCATGCAAGCTATGACCTAGCTGAGGGTGTCTCTTGTTGTCTTCTAGCAGAAGAAGATGACTTGCAAAAGCCAATTAAATCAGCCTTAACCTTGAAGGTTTGCATATGTGTGTCAGGTTATATGTCTGATGTTTGTTGGGTACAGTGTTCCTCATCCACCTTCAATGGGCAAGGGGCTACAACAGAAAATAAGCAGCCCTCATAGCTCAGGCCGTGTTTGGAAGTGTTATATGACACGCATAATAATCTATGAAAAGTGTATGCAAAGGGTCAATTATTACACTGCATAGATTACTGAACCTTACATTACGCTGATGTTTGTTTGCCAGTGTCATAATCTAACCCACCATTCACAAAACAACAAGCAGCACATGGTTGACTACAATGGAAAACTACAATGAGCACAAAATGATTGAAGACTCAGAAGAAGCAATCCTCATCACCATCTTTGTGATCATACTGGCCACAATGAAGAGATTATGTTGAAAGGCCATACCATACAACAATCTTCCGTTTTCTGGCGCCAATTATACTGCTGCAATTTTGGGAGGGAATCCATGTCAATGTGTATCAGTCTTTTGAATCCCCACTTCAACTTTCCTGTTCATCAGTGAAGAGTTGTTGGAAGTTGAGTTCAAGCTGGCCTCAAATAGGTTGATGATTGAGGAGCAACTGGACATTTTTTTATACATTGTTGGGCATAATAATACCAATTGGCAAGCACAGGACTGCTTTCAACATTCTGGTGAAACAATCTCTAGGAAAGTGTGATTTCCCTAAAGTTGCTTACATCCATTGATTTGTTGATATTGTGTATTTGGATGGTAGGGTGTTTAGGCATGTCTTGGAGTTGTTTGGGGTGCTTTCTAAAAAATTCATTACCAGTCCTCCAGCAAATTGGACTCACAGTTGCATTAAATCAAATCCAAAGTTCTTGCCTTTTTTCAATCAATGCTTAGGGGCTCTCAATGGAGTGCACATTCCAGCCTCAGTACCGGCAATGCAAGCTGCTTCTCATCCAAATTCAAAAGGGATTTCTTTCCCAGACCATACTAGGAATGTGTGACTTCAGCATGAAGTTCACATATTTGCGAGTGGGATGGGAAGGGATGGCTCACAACTCACATGTACTAGATGATGCTTGATCAAAGGATTTCAAAATACCATCTGGTAGTTACTGTCAGCCACTGAGTACATATCACAATACCTGACATGTACCACGTGTCATGACTCAGCATTTCCAATCAAACTGAACTACGCTCCTTAACCAAAAGGCTATGAAACTGGCTGAATGACCAGTTCATATTGGAAATTTGTAGTGTCATATACCACCGTATGACAGTACCCCCGGGGTTAAGGGCACTTTGTCTCGAATGTGCTATGGCTGGTGGCACCAACCCATGTCAACACTCATGGAGCCATATTCAGACACACTCTTGACGCTACAAGGAACCACCAAGATTGCGGGGAAACTTCCCTCGAAGATAGAGATGCTTCAAACCTCGACTTTCGAAGCAGCTTCG
Organism: Puccinia hordei; assembly: GCA_007896445.1. NCBI lineage: Eukaryota > Fungi > Basidiomycota > Pucciniomycetes > Pucciniales > Pucciniaceae > Puccinia > Puccinia hordei. Next base: position 90,582 of record RDRW01000131.1, read on the forward strand.
AAGTTATCTTCGAACTTCGAAGAAGTGAAGCTCGAAGATAACTACAATCTTGCTACCAACGGGTGGAAACCCTCGACAATGGTCACAGGCTATAGATGTCCTGATTGCGCATTGAACCCGTGGCAGGGTTAGCCAGTTTACTGTCATGACTCAGCATTTCCAATCAAACTGAACTACGCTCCTTAACCAAAAGGCTATGAAACTGGCTGAATGACCAGTTCATATTGGAAATTTGTAGTGTCATATACCACCGTATGACACCACATAACTGCAATTATCACTAATTATTATTATCTCTAATAATAATTAATATCCTTATTTATTCTTATTACTATTTATTAATATTATTTCTTTAAAATAACTTCATGTAATATTAATTATTATTATCTTTAATAATAATTACTATTCTGTAGTTATTATTATTATTATACCTTCATTATGATTACATTAATATTATTATTATTAAAGTAAATTGATTACATTAATTAATATAAATACTTTAATAATATATTCATTAATAACTCATGAATAATTCTGGTTAAGCTATGTATTCCTGTTATACAAGATACATAACTTGTAGGCCCTTTGCCCTCATGTCACGTGAAATATCCAGAGTAACAGATATCACTCTTTACCCTCTGATTATGCCCACATTCCTTAACATTGGAATATTTCACGTATAAGATATGTACTTTAATATCTTATTAATACAAACAACTTATTAATATTAGAATAATTAATACTTATAAGATGTACCAATAATAAATGACATCATTATAAGTTAATAAATTTATTAATATTAATAAAAGATCAATTAATATAAATGTAATGAGGTGATCCAATCCCACTAAGGACTACTGATCAAAGATGTGTCCCATAACACAGACTTAGTAGAAATCACATCATAAACATTAACAGATCCTCCCAAAAGGATCTGTCTTCTCCCTGAAGCTCCACAGTACCTCCCAGGTCATGGAAGCGCTCAAAATCTCCCCAAGAGGAGATATTACAATATGTAAACAGCTTGTAAAAATCTGTTTATCCCCCAGAGAATATTTAGAACACCTTAGCACAGTACATACCTTAGAGTTATTTACCTTGCTTAGTTCCCCATTCTCCACCAATACCCCAATTCTGGATAAGATATATATAGTCTATTACTGTTATTATCTCAAGAATTGGCCACAAACTACCTTCAATAAGGTAGAAACCACGAACCCAAGTTGAGTCTCTCCTTGGATGCCTATTAATACTTGGTATTGATTTGGATGCGCCTAATTAGAGCAATTAGAGCAAGCCTCTCAGACAAGACTTACTGATTGAGGAAGTTCCTTTTTTACAGGACTTTAACCTTACCCAAACCACTTCAAACCATCAACCTACCTTAGTTACAACCTATAACCGCGGTTAGTTCCACACCCAGGCTGACAGTTACTACCTTGGTGATGCGTGGTATGGCCTGGATTAGGGACTTTTGGTAACATACCAAGGGACATGATACCATCTACAAGAGCAAGGATTGGAAAATCAAAGGCATGCCCATATTTCATCCTTTAATTGAGGCATGCCTTGACACTTAGCTGATGTTCGTATGAGTAGGCCGGCAAACCGTGAAGAGCTGTTTAATCTGCGCCATTCAAGCCTGCAAAAAATCATCAAGCAATTTTTTGGGGTCTTGAAGCATTGATTCAAGATCCTCACCACTGCCAGCAAGTATTGAATGGAGCAGCAATACAACATAGTCATGGCTTGCACATGCATACATAACATCAACATCATCCCAAATGGTGAATTGGATGGGGTCTTTGAGGTATCAGATTTGGCAATGAGGAATCATCCACCTGAACCTCCCATTCCTGACAGGGGACTGCGTGCACCCCAAGACCAAGAGGAGTGTGAAAATTGGAGGGATTAAATAGCTCAAGTGCTCTGGTAGCAATATGTAGCAACACCCAATACTTGTTTTGGATGATGAGGGTCATCCTCATTTTTCTGTTCCTTTTTTTTTGAAATACAGTCTCCCTGTGTATCACAATGAACTTTTGATCATTACACAAATATGCCTATGGGGCCTCAAGCCCAAATTCACGGCAGGGTGGAAAGCTTCTCAACTTATCCAATTTGGGCCAAGTTGAATGTATGTTACACAAAAAAGGTATTTGTCTCTCTGATCACCTTGATCATCAATGGATGCACCCTTCAAATTGCAACTCTTGAGATCATGAGTCAATTCTTTTCAAATGTCATTACAAGCTCAATCCAAACTATTATGAAGGAAGAAGCTTAAACAAAATAAAATTTGAAGCTTCAAAGTTAGCTGAACAAGATCAAAACATGACTGAAGTTCAGTTACATGCAGCACAAAATTTAGAACATTGGCAGATGTTGAAGGAGAAGGGATTACAAGAGTGAGAAAGGAAAAAAATGGAACAAGAACAATAAAGAATGGGAGCATAACAAAAGGGATGTCAGCCACTGAGTACATATCACAGTACCTGACATGTACCACGTAACTGCAAATATTATTAAGTATTATTATCTCTAATAATAATTCCTATTCTTATTTATTCTTATTACTATTTATTAATATTATTTCTTTAAATAACTTCATGTAATATTAATTATTATAATCTTTAATAATAATTATCTATTCTGTAGTTATTATTATTATTATTATACATTCATTAATTACATTAATATTATTATTATTAAAGTACATTCATTACAATAATTAATATAAATACTTTAATAATACATTCATTAATAACACATGAATAATTCTGGTTACTCTATGTACTCTTGTTATACAAGACACATAACTTGTAGGCCCTTTGCCCTCCTTTCACGTGAAATATCCAGAGTAACAGATGTCACTCTACATTCCTTAATATTGGAATATTTCACATATAAGATATGTACTTTAATATCTTATAAATAAAAGAACTTATTAATATTAGAATAATTAATACTTATAAGATGTACCAATAATAAATGAGATCATCATAAGTTAATAACTTTATTAATATTAATAACAGATAAATTAATATAAATGTCATGATGTGATCCAATCCCACTAATGACTACTGATCAAAGATGTGTCCCATAACACAGCCTTAGTAGAAATCACATCATAAACATTAACAGATCCGCCCAAAAGGATCTGTCTTCCCCCTGAAGCTCCACAGTACCTCCCAGGTCATGGAAGCGCTCACAATCTCCCCAAGAGGAGATATTACAATATATAAACAGCTTGTAAACATCTGTTGATCCCCCAGAGAATATTTAGAACACCTTAGCACAGTACATACCACAAGAGTTATTTACCAACCAATGCATTCTCCAACTGATACAGGGCAATTGCCCATTGGAGATTGCTTGGTGACTGGTGCGCTTGAGATGAAGATCTTTTTTCTTCAAGACAATCAACTCGTTTAAGGGATGCATCCAGATAGGAAACAAAGACTCTCATTATCCACAGCTACTGAATCCTTATTTTGTATGAGAGCGAGAAAGGTATGCCAAAGGACTAGCTAAATGTTGATTGGTGGCTTTGCCAAGATTTTGTGAGTCATCATTTGTGTTCTGAGAGGAGCCAGGGGAAGGAAAAATGCCTGCTTCTTGAGCCTGCAGTTGAGCAACACAATTACCAATTGAGCAGGAACCATCTCCTGTTGCCACCAAAGAACCAAAGATGATTTCCAGCTTGCCATATTCAGGAAAGGGGGTTCCTGGAAACTTTTGTGCATTTGGGTGAAACTTTAAAAAATAGTCAGCCTCATTGGTCATTGGTACATGACCAAGCAGGCAAAAAAAACAAAAACTTCTCCCAGACCTTGTCCAAGGCTATCACTTCACAGTTTGTTTTATTAGCATATTTCATATCATATATAGTAGCATAACTTAGTTAGACTTCAGTTTGTAATCCGCAGCAGAATCTGAAATCTAGTTGATAGTATTTATCTCTGTTCAAGTTCCTTGTTCCGTTTTTCTTCATTCAACTTTGTTTCAAATAATTCATTCACCCTGCTCACTCATCAACGTCAAACTGTCTAGGTTCTTTTACTAGTTTCTCCTCTCTTATTTCATCTAAAGTTTCTTCTCTCTTAATATTTATACTTCTTGATTGTTAGATTTTTTGTCTGTGCTCTTGTTGCCGCCGCTATTGCTTGCTTGCTCACGAGTACCTCAAACTCTTAAGGTTAGTATAAATAGAAATTGCCTTTCAACTTTGTTTCAAATAATTCATTCACCCTGCTCACTCATCAACATCAAAATGTCTAGGTTTTTCGTCTGTAATCTTGTTGCCGCCGCTATTGCTTGCTTGCTCACAAGTACCTCAAACTCTTAGGGTTTGTTGTCTGTGCTCTTGTTTCTGCCTCTATTGCTTGCTTGCTCACAAGTACCTCAAACTCTTAAGATTTATTTTCTAATATGTTTCATCCCAACCAAAGCCGCTTGCATATTTACACACCAAGAATGCATCATAGTCCTTTTTGAAGGACTGGCTGAGCTTGGATTTTACCTTTTTGAAATCCAGAAAATTGTCCAGCCCGGGCAAATTCTTCCTCAACCCTTGTGCAACAAACCAATGAGATGAACTTTGAAAACCGGAGTCCAATTGCTTCCCTTGGTGGACCTCTTCAATGTAAATATTGAGCATCATGAGCTTCATTGGACCCGTCCAGATGAGATTTTTGCGGGTTTCACCAGCCGTCGTAGTTGCACATGTATCATTGTCTGGATCCGCAGGCTCAGTCTTGCGTGATTGGATGGATCCAGTTGAGAGCTGTCCTCAAACTCTTTGCCGGGCAGTTCCTTGTCCATGGGTATTGGATCCTGGATGGCTGGAGGTTCTTGGAGTTTGAGTTAGTGTTTGTTGAGTTACAAGATTTGGGTCGAGGAAGTATTTGTTGTCCATTGTGCCTTGAAGTGCATGTCAAGTAGTAATCCCAACTTTGACGCGACTGGAAGTTAACCGGATGTCATTATGCAAATCTGTTATGCATAATACATGTTGAGTATAAATTCCACCAATCAAGCTCGCTGTTCCAATTCCTCAGACTCGAGAAGACTTCAAATCACGACCATCGTTCCCTACAAATAATCCCTTAATCACTCGTCAAGTACCCTAAAGGCCATATCTGTTTGAATCAACGCTCACAGAAGAATCAAGAGACTAAGGAGGAGCCAGGAAATATCTCAAGTGGAGGTAGTTACTGGATTCAACTGACTCTCTCCCTCTCAAGTGATCAAGTAGTTGTGTATTAGATATTAACTATTTGATTTTTGCTTCCAGGCTTGTTTGATATTCTTCCATTTTTCCCCATCACTGTCTCTATTGTATATTTCTGCTGGGTCGTAGTTAGGACTAGATTATAAGAAGGTATATTATCAAAGAGCTCACTCATTATTTTTCTTTAGATAAACTTCTTATATTTCTCAATCTTTCTCTTGACTGTCTGTTGTTTCTAAAGATTCTTCACTACTATTAGCACTTTTATAGAATAAGCTGCAATAAAGTGTTATAAGTTCTCAAATTCCTACAGTGCAACGGATGATGTTCTGCAGTGTGAGGGAAGTGTAATGATATTTTGGGTCATTAACATATACATTGATATTGCCAAACACCAAGCGTTGTCATGGCACATGTCACAAGTATCTATTGCGTAATGATTACGCTACCAAACACAGCCTTAATATTATTATTGCACAGATTCTGGGAGCGGTCTTTTGACAACCATGCATGTATGTGTGTAGGGTTCTATTTTCGGGGAATCTGTGACATGATGTTCAGCAGCATAGGTGATAGCAACACTCAGTTCCACTCAAGTGAAGAGTATATTACCTTTGGTAAAGGTTTAACTCATGATGGAGGGGCAATTTGCTTTACAAGCAGGATGATTTGCCACATACATGCGATTACAAATTCTTAGGCAGGCGGCTGCGTTTGCCAAGACCGGGAAGACCACCTGCGCCACCGCCGGAGGCGCTTTTCGTTGGGTTTAATGGGAGCTTACCGCCACCACCACCCAACGTTTTCGTCGGACTTCCTGCGCCAGAAAGCATGCTGGCCATCCCACCACCACCAACCCCAGCACCTCCCAGCATCTTCGTAGGGCCGCCTGCGTCAGATGGCGTGCTGTCCGTGCCGCCGCCTCCTTTGCCCAAGCCACCGAGTCCGGGCAGTGCGGGCTTTGGTGAGGAAGAGTAGTTGTCGTCGTCTTTACATTCACCGTAGCTATCTTCATCCTTCTCTTCATCTTCATGAGCATATCTGTCATCGTCTTCGTCGTCGTCGTCGTCTCCCTCGTTTTTAGGTGAAGCATACCCGTGCTTGTGGCGTGATAGTAGGGATCGCTTAGAGTATATCGCACTATGACAGCCCCGCTTCATGATAGTACGATGAGTAGTCCGGGCAAAAATCACATAAGCTGGACGGGCCAAAATCCTGCGACCGAAAAAAGCCGCCGGTGCATCCAAGAAACCATAACTTCCAGCACTGCAGTGAGGCAAGTGACGAATGAGTTCAGTCAGCAGTGACGAGAAAAAGTTAAGTACATAATAGCGACCACTCACATCTGAGGGAACATGAGAGGACTGCCAGTTACAGTTTGAAATACTACCGTCGGTCAGCGCAAAAAGGGCGGCTTGATGTAAGTACAGCTCACGGCCATTTTTGAGGATTAATCTATCTTTCTTAACTCACCTGAAAGACTCAAGGCAGCTAAAGTGAAACGCGCAAGCATGACTTTAGACTCGGTTAATAAAAAGCTTGGGCGTGAAAGCAAAAGAGAGCTATATCTAGAGCAAGGTTTGAAAGGGTGGCTTGAAAGGTATGTGTGGAGACGCTTGCTGGGGATTGAGTCGGTATATAGATTGGCTGGGGTGAGATGCTTGCAGGACGTGCGAAGAAAATATACACAGTAAGTATTTATTCACAGAGTATTTACACAGTAAATGAAAGGGTTGGATTGGAGTAACTGATCGATGGGATGGAGAAGACCGGGTACTCTTGAGGGCTTCTTATAGGCACTGAATCAATTCATGTCGATATTAAGTGTACGGCCGAGGTGAATCTTTCAAAGGCACATTGAGTTCACCGTACCAAATGATACAATAGCCATGGCGAGTCCCGGAGTGGTATCCTAGTCGCAACGCTCTCCTTGTTCGGGATCAAGCTTAGGGAAACTGAGATGAAATGGGATCAGCAAAGCTCAACTCAATTAATCAAGTAACGAGGTGCAATCTTTCCCAGTCCATCTCTACACCAGGTGTTCAGAATACAACAGACAAGCTTTGAAGATGTATGTAAAGAAGGCAGGACGTATAAAAAGCGTGATACGGGAACCGCCGGCAGATTCATACCTACTTGCCCTTGCGCGCCGTGTGCAACAGACGCGATAGATGGGGATCGGGACGATCCTGATAGTTTCCCAACGGGTCATCAGCTGCTGAGCGCGAGTAGGCCAGGCTCAACTGATACCCACATAGCACCACCATCTGGAAAGCCATTGGTTTTTTCAAGCCTGCTCATAAGCGACATGATCAGTAACACCGAATTTCGATCCGCGCGCCTGGTTTTGTCCCGGTTGAAAGAGTTTGTCAGGCGTTACCCTACCTTTGATAAACAAAAATTTCCTTTGGTTGTCAATCTTCTTATTTTTCTGAATGTGTATCAACTCTCCAATTTGTGTACAGTACGTCTTAATTTCAGGGCATCAACCCATTCAAGATGCAGTCATCTTTGCTGGGTGATAAGCAGCCGCTGGTCATTCCAAAGCCACATGATTATATTTCCAGGCGGGATTGAGGCCGTGGATAAATATGAAAGAATAGTGGGAAACAATAGATAGCAGCGGGTGCAGGTTTTATAGGTTAATAACTTTATTGCAGCAGATATCAAATGCTAATAGTAGTAGATAACTGAGTAACAAAAGAAATAAAACAAAGCAAGTTAAAAAAAACAAGTGAGATAATTAATGATATAAAAGAATGCAATCACTAATTACCTTTTGTTAGACTAGTCCTAGCTATGACTCTAAAATAAACACTGGGAATCTTTTATAGGATAAATGAAAATGACCACAAGCCTGAGATAAAGAAACAAGATCAATAAAGCAAACAAGACATGTCTGAGATCTAGATGAGTGGTTATAGCGGCACTAGCTATTGAGCAGTTTGGTTGACGTCAACAGTGAATTAAGGGAAAGAAATTTTTGATAGTGATTGGGACTTGGTGGTTCTTCTCGAGTCTGAGGTTTCCACAGTTGTTGCATAACATATGCATATCACACATAATACCCTTCTGAAGCGGTTCAGGTTTAATTAGCCAACACTCCTCCTTAATTCTGAATTGATGAAGTGAACTTGAGCTCGTGATCCTTCTAACTTGACAAATCCAAGAGGTTTAGTCAATCCATCAGCTATCATTTTGTTGGTGGGAACCTGTTGAACTTGTAGGTTTTATAGGTCAATAACTTCATTGCAGCAGATATCAAAAGCTAATAGTAGTAGATAACTGAGTAGTAAAGCAGAAAAAATAAAGAAAGATAAGAATAAGTAAAAATAATTAATGATATAAAAGAATGCAATCACTAATTACCTTTTGTTAGACTAGTCCTAACTATAAACACTGGAAATCTTTTATAGGAGAAATGAAAATGACTACAAGCCTGAGAGAAAGAACCAAGATCAATAACACACATAAGAATATTATGAGAAGAAAAGAAAAAGTAAAGATCAAGAGGAGAAAGAGGTCTAGCTCCAATTGTGTCAATTTGAGATCCTCCTGGATTTCCTTTGTCTAGATGAGTTATTACAGCAGCACTAGCTATTGAGCAGTTTGGTTGATTTTGACAGTGAATTAAGGCAAAAGTGGGCCCGCTACGCTAACAATAGCTGTAGTGTAGCGTAATGTTAGCTTTTGTCGCTACGCTAACACAAAGTTACTGTTAGCTGAAGATTTTGTCAGCTAACACTGTGGAAAAAAATGGCAACCTCGGTAACAGAAATGGCAGGTTTCCCTTCTTCCTGGTTGGTTTGGTGGTTCTTTGATTTCCTCTGCGGGATAAACAACTGTTAGCGGATAATCAACTGGATTCCCTGCAACACCTTATACTCAGCAAGGGGACCATTCCTCTTGTGTTTGTCTTCCTGATGTTGCCCTTCACAGTTCCGCTTTTCTGCGCGCGCTGAACTTTGCTGAGAGAGTTCTAAAACAATGAGATTTCTTATATGCGCTGTAGTTGATAGCTATCTACTCTCACTCTCCACCACACCCGCCACCTCACACTCATGGCCGCCGATTCCTTGCAAGCCAATGTTGGCTTGTCGGGTAACAAGATCCACGTCTTGCGCCATCAACCCGCTGTCAATCATCGCCCACACTTTCTGATCCCCAATGGTCATCTGAACATAACCAAGGGGGCAGGAGATGGAGTGCAAAGAAAACTCCTCCAGATGGTATCGGCACGAATGTTTGGCCTCCGCTGAACTCACGTCAAACGCCACCTGATTACCTTCTGCCTTGAGACTCGCAGAGAGACGCTATGAGCTCTTTTGCCATCAGAGGGGAAACCAAAGCCAACTCTTTGATGGAAAGAGTCAGCGGACCGTCCCCGTTCAGAGTGCGCTTGGCCAACTCCGCCGCCTTCTTCTTCCCGGTGGGCACTGCCGCTCCTCCAGGCTGCAAAACTTCCTTTGCCTTACCCTTCTTTGGAGGGTCCACATCCATGCGGTTGTACCCGCCGTAGCAGGCCGTCACCTCATCGGAGTGGATGGCCCACACCTCCGATTGGAGAGCCCGGGGTGTCCATCCAGACGACCCAACAAAGGATTTGACCTCCGCCTTTGGGGCTTCCCCCGCCTCCCCCTGCCCTGCCGCTGTACAAACCACATCCCGCGGCACGGCCGCCTCAATTGGTTCACGCAATCTAGGGAGGAAATAATCTCCATTATAGATCCTCACCCGCCTACCATTCAAGTCGTCCATCAACTCCTGACATCAAGACTTATAATGGGTGTTTGACCCGCAATAAGTGCAATGAAGCCCCGGAGGCCCCGCGCGCGGAGGACCGATCCGCTGACCATTGGCTGGTGCTGACGTTTGGGGCTGCGGCTCCCGTTTAACCGTCTTCTGCATGAACAAACAAAGCTCTTTCAAGGTGTCAGCCAGATCCACCACTTCAGCGGCTGCCACCGGCGCCGGATTCCGAGAAGAGATCACCGGCCCAATTCCGCTCAAGATTGCCACCCCCGCATTCTTGGCCACCAGTTCCATCATATCGAACTCTGCCCGGACCGCTCCCCTAAGTGACGCCAACTTGGGCAAAAGAGTGCCCCTGTTCCTCAACGGCCGAATGAGGTTCTGATCGTAGAGCCTCCGCTGCACCTGCTCTTGAACCGGTGTGGCGAGCCCCTTGAGGAAGCTCTGCTTGACCGAAGCCGGTTCCCCAATGATCACTTCATTGCGATTAAGGTACTTCAAAATGCAATCAAAGGAAGTAACGTACTCATCAAACACCCTTCAATTGTTGACCCCACCCATTGCCGCCTTGCTCAACGCAAGATTCTCCAAATCCGCCTCCCGATACCGTTGCTGACACGGACCCCACTTCTCCAACATCTCCTCCCTCAGCCGCTCCCAGTTCTTTGCCTCGTACCCCTCCATCTCCTCCACATTGTGCAACTCTTATTTGGACTGAATGAAGTTGACGATTTGACAAACCTTGTTGCTGTCCGACGCCCCTTCGGTTTCCGCCGCCAACTCGAAACAACTCAGAAACTGATCAACCACATTGACACTGAATCAGACTGCGGGAAAATACTGCGGTTGAATCTTGACGCCCATTGGTGGATCCGACGCCAACCCTCGCCTCCTCACCCCTACTGGCACTTCACCGGCCACCTGCTTCCCCTTCCAATTATCCTCTGTCCCGTCGTCCATGTTGACCTCCAACGTGATGCCGTAGGTACCCACACCCCCCCTTTTGGAGGGGGTGGAACGAACTTGGCGGGAGGGAGAGTGAACTTGGAAGAGGACGCTCCGCCTGACGCAACCGTAGGAAGATAAGTGTCAGAACCACTCATCCTTGAACAATGATAAACGGTATATAAAAAATAAAAAAAAAGACAGATGTCTCGACCCGTCCGCAGGTTGGAAACAGAAAGAAGTTCCTGGCCAGACCCCCAATATGTGGGAAAAAAATGGCGACCTCGGTGACAGAAATGGTAGGCTGCCCTTCTTCCTGGTTGGTTCAGGTGGTTCTTTGAATTCCTCTGCGGGATAAACAACTGTTAGCGGATAATCAACTGGATTCCCTGCAACACCTTATACTCAGCAAGGGGACCGTTCCTCTTGCTTTTGTCTTCCTGATGTTGCCCTTCACAGTTCCGCTTGTCTGCACGCACTGAAAGTCGCTGAGAGAGTTCTAAAACAATGAGATTTCTTATATGCGCTGTAGTTGATAGCTATCTACTTTGATGATAAGATAAGATAAGAACCCGCAACCCTGGTACAGCCCTCTATTTATACAACAGTCCCCCCGGTCATGCCCCGCAATCCCCGGTACTGTCCTTGGAGCCCTACTTGCCCGTCTCCTCAATCCTGCATTTCACCGCAGCCTGCCCCCAACTACTATACCCCGTTGACCCCTGCAGTTGTCTGTTGCTCCCCTGCGCCTGATCCTGCTCCTTCTGCGCCTGATCCGCTTGCGGGCCTGGCACCCCAAACCCCGTGGTTCCGCCCGGTCCCCTACGTCGCGCATACTGAAGCGGCCTTTGTCCGCTTGACCAATTGTCCGCGCCAACTATAGAATGTCACATGCTGCGCCCTTGTGCTTTTCCCCGCGGAGTGTCCGATGACATTTGGAAAGTACCCCCTTACCTCAGCCTCAGCCTGCTGCTGAGCCTGCGGCTACGGGCTCAGCTTCAGTGCTGCACCTCTGGTATATAAGCTCTCCCACAACGCTAAAACAAATTTGTTAAAAAAGAAAATAGCGGGTAGCGTATTGTTAGCAACATCAAAAAAAAAGTGAACGCTACAGAAATTGCCCGTTAGCTGGTTTTTAGCGGTGTTAGCTGGAACAAACACTATGCTTTTTTTTTGGCGTGTGGGCCCCGCAACTGTTAGTGTAGTGCTCTTGTCGTGCGGGTCCCCCCTCGCTCAGCTACGCTAACTGTTAGCATAGCGCTCTTTTCAGCTACGCTAACTTTTAGCGTAGCACTCTTTTCAGCTAGGCTAACTGTTAGCATAGCGCTCTTTTCAGCTACGCTAGCTGTTAGCGTAGCTCTCTTTTCAGCTCGCCGGCCGGCCTCGCTCACACTAACGAGGGGGGACCCGCACGGCCGGCCTGTTAGCTTAGGATTCTTTTCAGCTACACTAACTGTTAGCGTAGTTCCCTTTTGCAGTTCACTAACTGTCAGTTTAGTGCTGTGGTGTTCAAAACCCTGTTTCAAGTATCAGGCAGGATTATATTATTTCATTATCTTTCAGAAGCTAAAATAGTAGCAATATAAGTGCATAATTGAAATCTAGGGTAAATTTAATCTATAAGTCACCCATTTATGTTAGGGTTTTGCACGGCTAAATCAAAAGTCATACAGTTAAAAAGAATTATAGTGAATAATAAGTACATAGTATATATATAGAAGTAGTATATAGTTTAGTGTCTGGTCACAAGACGCAGCACATGATCTGTGGCACAGTCTAAGTACATAACCTCACCAGCAGAAATAGCTCACTTTAGGTCACAAGACGCAGCACATGATCTGTGGCATAGTCTAAGTACATAACCTCACCAGCAGAAATAGCTCACTTTAGGTCACAAGACACAGCACATGATCTGTGGCACAGTCTAAGTACATAACCCCACCAGCATAAATACCTCAATCAGACATCCCACCAGCAAACATCCCTCACATTTTACTATATAAAGGGGAGGTTGTTCCCTCCCAGAAAGAAAAGCATCCCACCTGGATCCCACACCTCACCATCTAGCTAGCAAACTAAATAAAATTACCCATCCATATAATAGTGTGATCTTAATCAGGTGACCCACAACAAAATCTTTCATATCAGTTTAAAATACACAAAAGAAACAAAAGGAAAATTGTGCTCTTTTAACTAAAGGTTAAGGAAGAGGGTAAAACACTTTGAATAGTTCACATTATACCAAAATATCCATCTACTCATTCTCTCTGACTGCATCTAAACATAAAAACAAAATAAATACTAAAAACATATAAATACTGTTCCTCATCAATTCCAAAAGCTTGTATTCCATTTGTCAAACTTTCTGTAACAATCCATCCACTATCTACTTCCCTGATCCCTTCATCAAGCTCATTGCTGATTATTTGTAGTTGAATTTAGATCTTTGTCTGATAAGAGTCTACTACATAAATAGTTCTCTTAAAGAAAATAGAGAAGAAAGTTATCAGCCACAACAATAAATAAAATTGTTGTGTTAACTCTTGTAGTAAATAGAGGGGCAGGTCTTTCAAACCACCCTTAACAGTTGTAATAGATTCATACATACCTGAAATACTATAACTGCTATTTCCCCCTCACAGAACTACCCCCATCCCAAAAGGAGCTCTCACAGCGCTAAAGTAACTGTTAGTTTAGTGCTATACTTGTGGGAGTATAGCAATCATTTCTTTTCTTGAGGTGTTGATTCTTTCAAATTAATATTTTCATGAATCCTGTTGAAGCATTTGTTTTCCAGTTTTACTTGCTTCCTTTGAGTTAAATAAGCATTTCTTCTCATTCTCTGATGGGCATTCTGATTACTGTTCTGGGCAATTTCCATATGAGCAAGATGTGTTGTTCAATTGAAATTTGTCCAGGCAGTAACCATATTTCCCAAAGCAATGAAAGAAATGCATATCCAAGCATTGGCCAAAGAAAAAATGGAAAAGAAACAAACATTTTTTTTTTGAAAAAAAAAAATAACAATAGAAATTAAAAAAAAAAAAAAACACAAATAAGCTGTTTTGATTGGTGTAGTTGCACAAGTACAGGAGTTAAACCAGAATTTTGATTGATTTACTTGTGAAAGTTGAGATTTTTGATTGCTTTACTTGCACAAGTACAGGATCCTAATTGGGCAGAGTGGACCAGCTTTGACCTCAGACAGTGGAATTTATCACTCCTGCTATATTATAAGTAACTGAAACATACTTAATCAATGTCACCCTCATTACAAATCCTACTCACCAATGAGAGTGACACTGATTAGGCATGTTGCAGTTCCTTATAGTATAGCAGGAGTGATAAGTTCCACTGTCTGAGGTCAAAGCTGGTCCACTCTGCCCAATTATAGATCCTGTACTTGTGCAAGTCAAGCAATCAAAAATCTCAACTTTCACAAGTAAATCAATCAAAATGCTGTTTTACTCCTGTACGTGGGCAACGACATCAATCAAAACAGCTTTTTTTTTTTTTTAATTTCTATTGTTATTTTTTTATTTATTTATTTTTTCAAAAAAAAATTGTTTGTTTCTTTTCCATTTTTTCTTTTTCCAATGCTTGGATACGCATTTCTTTCATTGCTTTGGGAAATATGGTTACTGCCTGGACAAATTCCAATTGAATAACACATCTTTCTCATATGGAAATTGCCCCAAACAGTAATTAGAATGCCCATCAGAGAATGAGAAGAAATGCTTATTTAACTCAAAGGAAGCGAGTAAAGCTGGAAAAGAAATTCTTCAACAGGATTAATGAACATATTAATTTAAAATAATCACAGCCTCAATGCAAGGCAATTGTTGCAAGGGAAAAACTTTCAACGTTCCCACATCATTTTCTTTGCCCAAGCACATCACCACAAATATTGGTAAAACAAGCAGGGATGTAATCCACCCAAAAAATTCTGTTCAGAATGTTCACTCAGCTGGCTGCGGGCCAACAATTTGCACTATTTGAGCATAGTGTAGTGGGAAAAAATTAAGCTAACAGCTAACATTTAGCAGGAAAAAAATCAGATAACAGCTAACATTTATTGTAGCGTAGCGTAGATCTGATGCCGCTATGCTAATGGGAACATCAATATGTGTTAGCGGAAAAAAAATTATGCTACTTGTTAGCGTAGCGGTTATTTTCCAAAACTAACACTACAAACAAATTGGCTGAAAAATTTCTTGCTACGCTAAATGTTAGTTTAGCAGAGTGTAGCTTCAGCTAACATTTCAAATTTTCTGGCAAAAAAAATAACCGCTGCGCTAACAGTTAGAGGTCAAATAGCGTAGCGGCCCACTGTTGATTAAGGGAAGGGAGTTTTCAATAGTGATCAGGACTTGCTGGTTCTTCTTGAGTCTGAGGTTTTCACAGTTGTGGTTGCGCTCTTGAATTCAACTCTTCAATACATATTGCATACCCTATGCATATCACACATACACCATACTCCTTGACACGGTTCAGGATCAATCAGCCAACAGAGCTATTAATTGTTTCTTGGCCACTAGTTCCAACACACATTGAAAGCAAACTTTGATATGTTTTGTATTTTCATTCAACTGAGGCTTGTTGCTGATGATCACAGCTCCTGAGTTATCATTCTTCATAATTGGGGCCTGAATCTTGATGTGAAGGTTGAGAACTAAATTGGTGAGCCATTGCAGTTGTTTGGCGCATTGATTTATTGCAACAAATTCTTCTTCTGTAGTGGACTGGGTAACTACAGGCTGTTTCTTTGTGGACCAGCATATCAGATTGCCATACATTGTAATAATGTAGCTGGAAGTAGATTTCTTTGTGACAATAGAAGTCGCATAGTCTGCATCCGCCCATCCACAGAGTCCTTCATGCGGATTAGATGTCTGAGTATAATGTGTTGGAGTTATCAGCAACTGCACCACAGAAGATTTCTCAACTGAAGCACGTCCTGAGCGCAAGAGGAGTAGAATTTAGTGTTCTGAGTGTGAACACTCCAATTGAAGATTTAAGTTCTGAAATTATTCATCCCCTTGGAAATGAATCACATAAAGAAGAAACAACTTGAACCAACAACATCAACAACTCAATGAAACCACACACTACGGCAACTCCCCTCCAATAAACTCTCAATTCAAGGCCATCAATTCTTGGATCTCCAAATATTATTGAAGAATCACATTAGTGTAATTATTAAGGTATCAATCTTACTTTAATCAAGAACTCTACTTTGTTATTCATAATATTGACTCCCTTTTTTGTAATTATTAAGTTGTTCAATCCGTGTTACAGAGTGCAATTCAATCTTTCATCAGTTCTATCTAAATAAGGAGGACACAACACCTAAAATTCTCACATAATGGATACCCATAGTCAATGTCCCTCTAAGATACCGGAGCAAATGGTTGACTGAGGCCCAATGAGCTTCATTTGTATTACTTGTAAATTGGGCTAGAAGATTTGTGGCAAAAGTGATATCAGGGTGTGTGTGTAGAGCCAGGTAGTTGAGCATCCCAATTGCCTCCTGGTAAAATTTTTGGGAAAAACTTGGAGCATCTGA
Organism: Puccinia hordei; assembly: GCA_007896445.1. Lineage (NCBI taxonomy): Eukaryota > Fungi > Basidiomycota > Pucciniomycetes > Pucciniales > Pucciniaceae > Puccinia > Puccinia hordei. The sequence goes on from RDRW01000131.1 coordinate 107,078, forward strand.
CGCTACTATCTTGTGGAAATTCATTGGCGCCGGCGCTCTGAGTGGATTCAAGTTGTTCATGTTAAAGTCCTACAGAATTTTTTGAATAAAATCCGCTTGATTTACATGAACCAAGCCATCCTCCTTCCAGTCAAGTGTATAGCCAAGATGCTGAGATGGCTGTTCTTTGACCTTAATTGTGTACACACTTTTAATTCCATTCAATAAATCCATTACCGCCACTTGTGAATGACCAATCACAACCCATCATCCACATGCATATGCATGAAGACCAAACAATCGGGGTTGTAGAAAAGAGATTCATCAAGAGGCAACAACAGCAATCCAAGGTTTGTAAGCATTCCAACAAGGTAATTTCTCCATTGACAAGGAGCCTGCTTTGTTCCATAAAGCAATTTGTTGAGTTTCCAAACCCAGTGTTCCTTCCCAGGTTCTTCAAACCCCTCAACCTGAGCCACATAGGCAAAAGCATCTATTTCCCCATACAAGAAGGCCGTCTCAACATTGAACTGAAAGAGAGACCAGCTGTGATTCACGGCAATTGTGAGGAGAACCTTAAAAGATTTGTTTCATGCAACAGAGGTGTATGTATCAAAGTAATGTAACATGTGTACTTGGTGATTACCAAAGCACACCCACCGCTGTGGTGCTCCATTTGCGTGACAATGCCAAAAGCGCATGGTGGAAGCATTGGGATAGCATCTACACAAGCAACATTCATTACAAGAGGAGGAATAGTATAATAAATGTAAGATACACTTCTACGTAGGACAATAGGATTACAGACAGCACGGCGTTATGGGGAATGGAATGGAGGACAAGGGGTACATAGGATGGAATGGGGTATAAAGGAAGGGAATAGAAGAGGTGGAAGGGATTTGGGAGAACATGTCTCAACCAGGAAGGTAGAAGGTAAGGTGGTAAGTAGTGGGAGATCATGTCTCAACCAGGAATGGAAGGAAGGATGGAAGGATGTTATTGGTACAGACAGTTATAAGGGTATACCACCTTTATAAGGGTGGTATATGGCATTATAAGGGTGGAGGAATCAGTATTTTGTGATTTGGAGGGAGGAATTAATTAGGTGAGGAGGAAGAAGGGAGGAGAGGCTTTGACCCCCAATATTCTGGGTGGAAGGAGTTAACAGCTGATCAAGCAGGCGTGTGGATTATGTGTCATGATTGTTTGGTTCTCATATCAATACATGATATCATGCTGTGCAATATATGCAGGCAGATAAGGTGTATAGATATGCCCCTGCAGCATTATTCCCTCATTGTTTGGCAGGCAGTGCAGTACAGATATCCAGGGGCTGTGCAACGGATTATATCCCTTAGCAACATAGGATATCATTTGGTGCAGCATATGCAGGCAGATAAGGTGTATATGTGGTTTCCTGCAGCTTAAATCCCTCCCAGGGAGAAATCCTGCAGCATAGCATACTCACAAGGAGCTCCCCTGGAGCTAAAATCCCTCACTCTTGAATATATAAGGAGGCCTCTTTCCCCCTTTTCATTTCCCTTTTTTTATCATCAGCCTACAGAGTTTTGGTCACAGTGGTTATTTATTTAGTGTTAGTGTGTTAGTGGTAGTGGTAGTGGTAGTGGTCGTGATAGTAGTGGTAGTAGTAGTAACAGTAACAAATAGTATTATTAACAGTAACAAGTAGTAGTAGTAGCAGAAGCTCTAGTATTGCTTAAAGTGCCTTACCAAGAGATTGCTTAAGGAAGAGATCATTACCAACCTTCAATTAACAACCCATTTATTAGTAACAATTTATATCTTACATAACTAATCCCACTGGATTATCTTTATCCATCATTGTTAGAAGTTGTAACAGATCTACGTGAATAGTGATTTGAGGTATCTAGGTCTGGTAGAGATTACTATATAAAAGTAAGATCTATCTTGGAATTAGCCATATCTTTATAAATATTGATTACAAGACTCTTAGTTATTTGCATAGTACCATTTAGAGGGGCAGGTCTTTCAAACCACCCATAAGTTGTAATAGCCTTTCAACCTATTTGCAATTTATTTCCCCCTCAGCGGGTATTTCACCAAATATATTTTAGTGTCCCACAGGAGTCCTACACCGCACTTTGAGTTGCAGCACATCACTGGATTCTTTCTTTTTTCTTTCAAGTAACCACATGCCACCAATGACCTTGTTGTTGTTGGGAGGGGAAACCAAAGAACCAGTGTTGTTTGACAAGAGTGAGTGGAATTCCTTCACCAAGCCTCCTTCCATCCTAAGTTTTCTGCCTTATTTGATAATGTGTCCTTGTTTTTTACATTCTCAGTAAGGAATGCTTACTCAGGCCAGTCAAAACTGACCAGAAGCAGTTCATCAGGCGGATTCACAACTGCAGGAGGAATAATTTCTGTTGATGAGTTATTTGGAGGATGTTGGCGTCTTGAACCAGATATAACATTCCTTGAATCAATGCTGCCTGTTAAAATATCCCTTACATAATCCGCCTGACTCAGAACTCCTCGAGCTTAAACCTCAAATAAGAGTACAGACTCTAATGACATCATCTTTTTTAATCAAACACTTTTTCCTCTTATTCTATCTTATTAAATACTACACTCAACAACATTCCCATCTCTCTTATCTTATCTATTCCCTTCCTATCCATTACTCCCCTTACACATCTTCCTGCACCTTCTTGAATTCATCTCTTTACTCTTTACATCTCTTTACATCCTCGACTCAACAAATCATTAACAAATTATCATCTCTCCTCATTATCTCCTTTCTTTATTTTCCCCTCACTATTATCTGCTACTCTCTCTGAATTCTTCTTACTCTGCTCTTCCCACAATCTCATACTTCTCGCTCTATCCTTCGTCGACTTTGTCATTATAATACAAAGTCCAAGTCGGTTCTCTTCTCTTATTATTCTATCTCTTTATCTCGTGCTTTTTGTCTCAGACTGAACTTATAACCTATTTTTCTCCAGTTCCATTATACAATCTAAAAATCCTCTTCCTTAAAAAAAACCAACTTCATAACTTATTTATCAATCATTCATTGTTCAAGTGGTATGACTTATTCTTTCTCTTTTTTCTTTGTTTCTCTCATTCTAATTTTTGTTTCTTTTTCAGTATGGTTTTTGGTTCATAGAAATCTATCAAAATCTATTCTATTATGATTAACAGTTGAACTCGCTACCGCCAATTATTTCTTTAGAAGCCGGTTGATCAGTTGGTATGAAACTTGGTTGATTTTGTTGAACCATCTTTCTGAGACTATTCAGATGATACATTATGGGTAGGAAAATATCCTCAATGATCAGCAGTTAAACTGGAGGGTTGAACTGTCTTCAATGTGCATTTTCTAGGATGATCATTTAGAAAGAGAATTGGCATTCTGGAGGGAACTACACAAGGAGAAATGGGGGGTTCCAGATGAGACCTGTCAGCATTCGTCAGAGAGTTGCTAGCCTTGTTGATTGGCTTGATTGGGATAACAACATGATCATGTGTTTTTATTTTATTTTTTTATCACTGTGTGTGGCAGGTTATCTGGAGGTTTTGTAAGAGCACTTGGGGAGTTGTAGGCGAATGCAAGTTTAGTAGGTGAGTATTCTCTACTAACAACAACATGCCTGCGCATTGAATCAAAGAACCTAAGCGCGTCAGAGTGATCTTCATATCCTAGAAATATGAGTGGTTGAGATGGGGCCAAGAATTTTGAAGAGGGACAACAAGACACATAAAACTTCAAACCAAAGGGAATTAGTTTGTAGATATTGCGAGGGGGTTCTATGCATGAATTGAGTTTGGAGAGAACACCAACCCGTGAAGACCAATTTAGCGCCTTAGAGGGGAAAATGTTGATGAGAGTTGAGGTGTTACAAGCGGCCTTTTCCCAAAAATTGATTGGAACCAATGACTGGGCTAACAAACATCAAATTTTGACAAGTAAAGTTTGATTGAATCTTTTGGCTAAACCGTTTGTTTGAGGACTGTTTACCGGTCCTGCTTCAACTCTTATTCCTAATGTTTCAATTTTTGAAAGAATAATTGTTGAGTTGAATTCTCCACCACGGTTGGTGTGAATAAGAGCAGGACACTTACCTGTCTTGTTCATAATTTCATTAATAAAAGACAGGATTTGTGCCTCAGAATCAGACTTGTTTTTGGGTTAAGTATATCCTTTTGAATCATGAGTAGTCTTCAATTATTACCAAGATATACTTCATTGAATACTTTCTCGGAGGTGATATCTGTGATGCATCCATATGTAAAGTCTTGAATAGCCAATCTGCAGTCGGAAGAGGATTTGAGTGAGGAGATCTTTTCAGTTTGCACCTCTTGCAAACCTCACAGTTTTTTTCCAATTGATTGGTATTTTCTGAGGAGATATTGTGCATAACAAGAAATTTCTAACTTCATCTGAGCTGACTGGAACCAATTGAGTAGGTGTTACACCTCTAAAACAGCCTCTTGATGATTTGTTACCTCAATGGCCTCCTTGATTAGAAAGACCCCCACAAGACAAAGATTGCAGAGATCAATCCGCAGGTTGTTTTCCAAATCTACAGTACAATTATGATTAGAAAAATAGGCCAACTCTGATGCGGCGCTCTCCTTCCTTGTATCTTCAATAAGTAGACAATCATATACCCTTTCAAAGTTAAAGGGTTCCATGTCATAGAGACTTTGAACCAATGGCACCTAAGAGATTGAGAAGTGATTAGGAAATGGGGCTTATGATTATGTAATTAGGGGTTTTCTCTAGTCTAGTTGTATTTCCGTTCTTTGTTCAGCTACTCTTTTTCTTTTCTCTTTCTTCATCACTTTTTTCTCCTTATCCTCGAGGTCTGCTGCTCCATCCTCCCATAACCCATCCCAGGACTCTATAAGCTGACTTCTATATTATCAAAGGTTATTTTCCATTGCTCTATCTTTTTGTGTCTCTTTCTCTATTTTCACTCATCAGATAACTAAATGAAATATCATCACTTTTGTTCTCCTTATCCTCCAGGTCTTCTGCTCCATCCTCCCAGAACCCACCCCAGGACTCTATAAGCTGAATTCTATATTATAAAAGGTTTTCTATGTTTGCTTATGTTAACAGCACCAAAATTTTGTCTTGATTTAGGTGTCAAAGGAGAAAGGCAGCGGTAAGATCAGTAGACATAGTCATAAAGGTTGGTTGGGACTGAATAGTCATGGAAAGTGAAGTGTGAAGTTTTTGGAATCAATGAAGATGTTCTGAGAGTGAAAATCCAGGGACATAGAAGCATGATATCATGGTAAACAGCTTGTTGCAATGGGTGATAATTGATTTCTTGCCACACGCTCATGCCAGGGCTTCCATGGCACCGTAAATATTGTCATTGTTTGCTGATATGACCAGATGAAGCTCTTCCTTAACGGCTGCCCACAGTTTTTTCATGCACCACACCAACATCTGTGCAAATTCCTCAGTGGTCTTGTTTTTTTGACCCAATTGTCCTTCATGATGTTTGCATATCCTTTCGCCGTAATGACATTCTGAAAGTTTTTTTTCCAATTGGACAAATTGTGACAATTAAGTTTCTTGATTGTGGTTTGGGATGTTCAACCATCATTGGAGCTATCAGATGAATTCCCCATGCTGTCAATAGACCTGTTCTGCAAGTATTTCTAACTTTGGACTTATAATTGATATTGCCAAGTATTGACTCTTGCTACCATGTAGGTATTATAGGTCAATAACTTCATTGCAGCAGATATCAAATGCTAGTAGTAGTAGATAACTGAGTAATAAAAGAAATAAAACAAAGAAATTTAAAAAAACAAGTGAGATAATTAATGATACAAAAGAATGCAATCACTAGCTATGACTCAAAAATCAACACTGGAAATCTTTTATAGGATAAATGAAAATGACCACAAGCCTGAGAGAAAGAAACAAGATCAATAAAACAAACAAGAAATGTCTGAGAAGCAAAGAAAGAATAGAGATCAAGATGGGAATGAGGTCTACCTCCACTTGAGTCAATTTGAGCTCCTCCTGGATTTCCTTGGTCTAGATGAGTGGTTATAGCGGCACTAGCTATTGAGCAGTCTGGTTGACCTCAACAGTGAATTAAAAGAAAGAAATGTATAGTGATTGGGACTTTCTGTTTCTTCTTGAGTCTGAGGTTTTCACAGTTGGGTACGCACACTTGAACTTGGAGCATCCACCACCATCTCTTTAAAGTGGCTTGGTAAGCCAACTTTACAGAGACAAAGCCCCCGCGCGCCACCCTTGTGGCCTCTTTAGGCCTCTTTAACTGAGGAATTGTTAAGATTTTTGTTAGAGGTCTCTAAATTGAGAGACCTCTAACAAGCTTGGTAAGGTAAGATCCACCCAAGCTTCTCCGTTCCCACAATCAAATCCTTGATCCCCCCCCCCCCTACAGCCCCACTTACCAAGCAACATGAAGAGTCCCTGAGGGTGGGGACCCTTGGTTAGCCAGCTGAAGAGCCCCCCTACCAAGTCACGAGGGCATGGTTTATTGGTAGGGTAACCATTGTGCTTTCTAACCTCTCTGCTGTTGCAGAAAAGTTAGCAAGACAATGGTGGATGCTCTTAAGTCTTCAATACATATTGCATAACATATGCATATCACACATAACACCCTACTCTCTGAAGCGGTTCAGGATTAATTAGCCAACAGCGGGTAAGCTAAGAGGGCCATGATGGGAGGCCGACGAGAGAATAGGAAATGAAATGGACTAAGCACCTAGTTAGGTGTGAGGACATGACAAGAAAATAAGTGAGTGGTGGTATTGTATGATGAGCAGAGAAAAGAGATAGGACAGAAAATATATTGATAGATAGAAATGACGAAAGAGAAAAGATAAATCAATGGTCCACAAGACTAAAATAATGACATCCAAGATTGTACCGGTTTCGAGTACCCCTTTTACTCCTTGCCGGAGCCTTCTTTACAACCCCTTGTGGCCTAGAACATCACAAATAGGAGGTTGGCTTTCCAAACCTACTACCTTTCAATCATAAAGAACTCCAGTGCTTAGGATCATTTTACCAGTTCAGCTGGAAATTAACGGCAAGAGATTCCTCAAAACATAAAGATGTGTTGGGGGGCACGTCAAAAAACGAGTCCCTGGATGTTGATTTTGTGGGTAAGTGCTGTGACCGAATTGAAGATCAAAATGCCAAACTGAAAGCCATCTTAGAGCTGGTTCAAATTTCGAAATGAATACCCAACACAACAAAATGGTAATGAGCTAAATTTATGGACACTATTGTAATTGAAAGGATTACATTAGCGTGCTATTGACGCTCTGCTGAAGGCCTGATTTTAGAGTCTGGCTTGGAAAAATCAAGGTTCGGGCTTCAACATGATGGATGGTATTGCAATTGTATATTTCTAAATCGGGATTGAACACCATGAGTTTTTTGACAGAGGAGAGAAAAAGAAAGAAATATTAAGAGGACAGACACGAAAGACCAGATGGGAGCAGGAGAGGAAGCCGCAACTAAACAATACAATACAGAAACAGATGGTAGTGATTCTTCATCAAAGTCTTCAATTCCTTTCCGAAAAACTGATTAAAAAGGATGTCCAACTCAATGATCCGATGTATTGGAACGAAGGTCCGCATTTTATATACTTCTTGCACATGGTTGGAATTCTCCCCACTAATGTTAAGGGAAGCCCGAGTACGCAAGATTTAAGGATGGATGATTGAAGTCTGGATTTGAGATTTTTCGTTCCAGGGTGATTAGTTCGAATCAATTCAGTGAACGGTATCGCCACCAGTTCTTGAGCAATTGCATCATTGACAGACGGGGAGGGTTGAAAAAATGGGAGGGTATAGCATTGGGATCGCTGGAAGAGATTGAAGTTTCTGACTCTAAGGAATCGAGCCAGTAGTTTTCGGTAGAGGAGCAAGGCTGGTGTCTTGCAGAAGCCAGAGTGGGAAGATTGTCCGCGGGTTGCATTGGCCCTGAGTCAAGGAGAAAGTATAGGCCCAGCTCGACCTTGGCGTGTCGGTAGCAATTGCGCTGGATGATCGACTTGACTGGAGCGGTCCGTAAGACTGAAGGCTCAAGTGGGACTGAAAGAAGGGCGCTTTTTGATCCAAGTCTGGTTCTTGGCTTTTCATTGATCTTCAACTCAGGTATACAATCACTCTTGCTGATGAAAGATAAACTATCGGGGGTATTGAGCAACATGAGTGGGCAGTTAGGGGTACGAATCTATTGGAGATTAAATAAAAACATCAATCAAAACACAAAGAAATAACATCAGAATTTTCTATTCAATCCGGAAATATAACTCACCAAGTTATTTCTGATGGAAAAGCTAAGAATTTGATGATTTTCCTCTTGGTTTGGTTGAGAATGAAGATAATTGAGTGTTCCTCTTAGTTTGGTTGAGAATGAAGATAAGTGAAGATAATTTTTTGGCGGACTGAAGATAGTTGGCTGCTGATAGAATGTGGATCTAAAAAGTCATAACGGATGGAGGAAGAAGAAAGATGGGGGATGAGGGCCGGACTTGCTCTTTAATAGGGGTAGCCGAACATGATGGCTAGTCTAACCAAAAGAACATCTCAATTTCCTTCATGGTCTGTATCAAAATTGACCAGAGCTTTTTGTGATGCCAAGGCAGATTGGGAATCAGACTTGCAAATTCCAGCCCATCTCAATTACTAGCGACGCGGAACGCCTAAGCGCACCAATCCATGTTTGTTGCATGAATTTTTCCTTTAGTGACTAAACCCAGCAGGGGCACAGGCCTTGAATGGTTGACGGATTCCATTGGGAGACGCATCTGAATTTTTGTTGGTTACGATGAGTGATTTGCCGGAGGGAACGCGTTCCGGTGCCTGAAATGAGTTCCGGCGACGGAACCTTCTTGATTCTTGTCGTTGGTTACTCACAAGTTTTGATCCATCAACAGTCTAAGAGAATATAGCTTTTCATAACGACTGGAAATCTCGGCTCGGCAAGTCCTTTGCGTGATTGCTGAGAAACGTCGACTGGAGTGATCTGAAATCGCATCTCCATGTTAAACAGCCATTTTAGATTTCAGGACAGCTGTAAGAGATGCAAATGGTGGAAATGAGCAATCACACTGGATAAAGACAATATCAGGTTTGTCATTCGATCCCACTTGCCTTTGTGATTCTTGCAAACCATGCAATTCTTAATCTCATTTCTGACAAGACAGCGGAGAAGGATGCTGGAATCAAAGCTGATTGGGGAATGTGAACAAATTGATCTGCTTTAGTATCTTTGATCATTCGCTACGTATTTTTCTCAGAATACAATTTGTTATAGCTTGTCTTTGACTCTTTCATTCTACCTCTCTAGAAATACAATCCTAGCTTCATAGTTCTATGTTTCATTATACGGCCGGGAGAGGAAGGAGAAATACAATGTTCTGAAGCCAGTAAACCCACTGGAGATACAGATGGTCAAGTTCTAGGCTAAAGAGAGATTTGATAATTATTAGAGTAACGACACGCAGTGAAGTGGGATTCAGAAAACAGACGATCATTTTGTAAATATGTCATAAAACATTTTAGAAATAGCCGGTATGGTGACCGTGTTCCATTGATCTTTAGCCAATAGACCTTTGACACCTAGGGTATTAGTTGAAAATCTACCGGAACCGATTAACACGACATACAAATAAACCACACGGAAAATCTTTTTGGCGAGAAGTTCATCCTTTTTGGGATCTCCCATGACGATCTTTTCAACAATCACACCCATCCCTTGACATAAGAAGAATTTGTAAACGCCCGGCTCGTATACCAAAGGTAAGAAGGTGATTGGCCTGCTGATGTCTGGCGTAGGATAGAGTCTTGCTAGTGCTAAGCAGTGGAACATAGCGCTATAACGTAGTTTTTCCCGATTTGATGCGATTTGATATAGATTGTGATCGAACAAAAACCAAAGAGTCAGTAAGGAACATACTCAAAGAATACCATGAATATACGCCAACCTAATCCAGAATGTGCCAAACATTTGCACCAAGCGATAACTTGATCCAGGCATTAATCGGGCCAGTCGAAAAAAGCTCCTTCTCCAAACATGATGCCACCGTTTACCCCACATTTCCCCGAGGCCTGCCGAAGTGATCGATCTCTTTGAATGTGATACCAATGCTGTTTTTGGCAGAAGTTTGAAGCGTAAGATCAACGGGAAAAGTGTTGCTTCCTCGAGCGCATAAGAAAAAGTCACAGCTCCGCCAAGTGCAAAAGTCAGTGCGCATTGAACGAAAAGCGGTAGACCCCATGTCTGCTGGCCGGCTTTGATGTCGAGATGACGAACGTAAAGATGACAACAAAGATGGACGAGTTGTTGGATAATGGCCGGTAAGAGTGGCCATTCGGGTACGCCGAATTTCGTTTCAGGTGATTCGAGCGCACGTTGAGACCACTCGAGAGCTCTGATTTTCCATGGGAATAGAAATGGTGTACCAGGTCTTAGGAGGGTGAGATTGTCCAAAGCCCAGAGCATACGATCGAATGAGAAGAGGGGAGGATGTGGGACCTTGCGCCACCGTACAGGCTTCTCATCTGAAGAGTCGGGGTCTGAATTGAGTTTTGAGGATCGATCGGGAACAATCCAATGGAAGGCAGGCTCCGGATCCCAGAGGTTTAAGATTGAAAAGTCCAAGGCGCGGTAGAAGAAGAGGAATCCTAAGCTGGGGAAAGCTGAATCCCGGAAAGCGCTTCCAAGGGAGTAGTTTTTATTGACGCATATGTCGTATGCTAACATCAATTGAAATGGAAGAAGAGCTAGTCTAAAATAAATCGCCGATCGACTTTTAGATGGCAATGAAACCGCCGAAATGAAGAGGAGGAAGATAGAGGTCAAGACCGGAAGGAGAACAGGTTTTGCTTTGATGGCCCATGTCTGTTGGACCATTGGCTGATTGAACAGCGAAGAGTATTCTTGAGCCATCTGATGTAGACTTGTGAGTCTAAGCGTACAGTGCAAGAGATTATTTCTGCTAGCGGTTTTTTTTATTTTATTTTACGTCGACCAGAAGAACTGTCTAAGAGGCACGGTTTGGAGCAGACTTGACCAGAGCAATATTAAAGCAAAACGAAGCCACGAGAGTCGAGGCGAATGGGCTCCTTGGAGTGGGATGAGAACAAACAATGCCGAGATTCAAGGATGAATGAGCAAGAGTCAGGAGTATACAAGGTCTAGTACAGGAGTTATCCGGGTGCAACTTCAAGAGCGGTTAATCGTAGATCGAGGTGGATGCCTTGGAGGCGTCTGTGGTTTATAAAGAGACCAAGAGATGATGAGAACAGGAGCAAAGCGGGACGAGGTTACATAGATATATGGGGTGAACTGTATTTCTGAGTTTTATGCCACAACTTTTTTGTACAAATAGGACTGAGCTGGTCTCAGATTTATGTAAAGCCGCGTGTAGGTAGAAACTCTCCAGTCAATACAAACATTTCCACTAAGTCAGGTGTGTCCGGAGAACCGACCGGCAATGAGCCAGCCGTGAAAGGTCCCTCATGAAGGGCAAACTTCATCTTCCTATGTGGCCTTCTTAGGCCAATCCTTGTCTGTATGTATGATTTGGCCAAAGTCGGTTGCTATTGCGATTCAGTCAAGATGCATCCCTTCATACACCTCTCCCCTTGCTCGGAGGGGAATGCAGAGCCAGGCTGAACTTGCTTCTCAACCTGGGTAACATATTATAATGTTGGCTGCAATTCACGGGTTCACTTCCAACCGGATATTGAAATACGTGCCGATAACGGTCCAGTCGTTCGAATCAAGCCTTCTGCATTTTCCATCTTGTAAACTCTTTGGGTTTCTTTGGGGGTATTGAATCAAGCTGCTAAAAAAAAGACCGGTACGAGTAGTCTCAGTTTGTTGTTTAGGAGCCAGAGCCGGACGAGAGAGAGGCTTGTAATTTTCTTCACCTTGAGCTAAACAGCTTGTAAAATTTTCCCAAGTCTGGGATCATCTGTCGATCCCATGCGCTTGACTTCCCCCCCTTTCGGGATTCATGCTGTACATCTTGCAACTATAACTATATAAATAATCCAGCTGAGTTGAAGACTCCTGAAATCCTTAAGGGTAAATGCTATATGTGTGCTGAATATAATGGAGTTAAATCTGGCGTCCAGATTATAGTTGGGCTCCTCTGAATGACAAACAATGTTGTCCTGATATATATCCACACAAATAATCTTATACCATGCTATGGCCACCAGTGAGAAGGGTACTATTGTTGAAGCATTCTCAGTCACATGGCATAGCATAAACATCAAAAAAAAGATAATAATAGACAGGGAAAATGATAAACGGAGGATTCATACCACTTGGACAGAAATATGTTTTTAAAGACTATTTTTATGAAGAAGATTTTTGGTAAGACTAACAAAGGGACAGAAGATAGAAAGTAAATAATTCAGTATGGAGGCATCAGGCAAAGAAATAATAGGGGGAAACAAATGAGAGAAAAAAATGAATAGGCCAGAAAAGGAAAACACAACTGAAGATAATAGATGAGTCAAGTTGGTTCATTGAGGTCTATTGGATTGTTCAAGAAGTATTGATTGCTACGAGTCTTTGAGCTTTGAATTGAGATGTTAATTATAAAATTTTACTTGACAAAATTTTGTAAACAGGCAAGATACTTTGAGTACATCAAATCAAAAAGCTTTCCAAGAGATTGACTTTGTATGCTTGTAGTTAATTGGAGTTGATAAGATACCATGAAAAGTTGGAAAGACAGGAGTGGATAGATGATGGAGAGAAGGGAAAGGAAGGGGAGGTGGGGAGAGTGGACTGACAGGCTGGGCCAGTTTCAAATAGCCAATTGAGGCACCTACTATTCCCTGCTGCTTGTTGGTGGGTGAAAAATAAATTGCGGAGGGGGGAAGGCAAAAAGGAAATTGGGAGGGGGGGAAGTGGTAAGCTTTTCTGATATAGCTGTATGTTTACTTGACCTTGCTCTTCTCTAATTTTGAGCTTTGAGGTGGTTTATATAGGACAATGATATAAATTGAAAAATGGTTCCACTCCTTCATAGACTTCTCTACTTCTCAAGGTACTCACCACAGACGGATGGGCAAGTTTAATTGTGTAATCTACATAAGCTAACATGGTGATTATTCACATTTGGTGTACTCCCCACTGCAGGGAGGATACATAGGTTCCAAACACCCAGAACCACCGCATCAGACAACCAAGGATCAATTAAGTTACAACTTGCCACTCTAGGTAAGGAAGGTCCCTTTTTCCCAGTACCTCAGGTATTGTCATCCAGTCCCCTTTTTTAACCTTCTTTGTCTGACAGTTGTTCTTCTCTTTCCACCCCCATTTTTCTCTTTTTCTCTGTCATTAACCATCAAACAAAGATAAAAATGAACATCATTACATCAGTCATCATCATAAGATCATATCAAACCTCAAACCTCCATCATCACTAGGTAACCCTCTTACAACCTTTAATACAATTCTGAAAATCAGTGCTGATCAGTTTAACCAATTCAGTTGTCACTCCAATGTTTCCTCAGTGTTTGAGGAAGATTTTTCACTTCAAAGGAATCCGCCACAGTTTAGCTAAAATTTCTAGTGTGTGCTCCTGTTTATCTGAAAGTGAAATCTTAATTATCAACTTCAAAGAATCAACAACAATATAATTATGTTTTTATCTCTTCTCCTGTCCTTCATTACTAGTTTTCTTGCTTTCTTTATCCATTGAAATACAGCTAGTTCCTCCGTCCTTGTTTCCCTTTGTCACTTGTAAGATCCAGGCTCACACATTCTGACCAGTTTGGTTGATTTTATGTGCAAATTTCAAATTCACTGCACCAAAAAAGCTACATATGTAAACAGGTGGAGTTACAATGGCAGCTTGTTTGGAGCATGCCACATGTAAAATTCAGGCAGTTGAGTCAGTTTTCACTGCAATCAAACCTCTTCAGCAATAGTTTATACAGACCACCTCTTCAGCAAGAAAGATTTTTGGTTGGCGTGAGAAAGGTGGAGGGTCAGGAAGGTCTGAGGCAATTGTCAGTGTAGTTTTCCCAAAAGTCTTGTATTCAATATCTGTATTTGACTGTTTTCATAGCTCAATATTTCTGTAAGATAACTAGCTCTGAATATAGTGAGAAAACAATATTTAAGATGTCATTAGAGGGTGAAAGAATTTTTATGAAAGATAAAGATACTAGAGTACCTGAAATTAAAGTAAGATAAGGATGGTTGTATGGAAAGGGTGAAAATAAACAAGAAGGGAAGAGGAAAAGAGAAGGAGCAAGATATATAAAAGCCCCAATCATAATATCTTTTTGTTGTCCCAGGTTGGGCTTGATCATTTATCTCTAGGACTCTCAAAGGTCTGCTGATCCATCCCTCCAACGGTTGCTTTCTTTTAAGTGGTATCCTCACTTGAATTGGTTATGCTTCTTCATGCAAGGTTATTTCCTTGTTGGGACTCTGGCCCCAGAACCTTTTATTAGCTCTTACTGCAGCAGCCTTATGGTATTTTGAGGTGTTCTATCAACACACTCAAGGTTGACATACAGAAGAAAGCAAAGCCAAATTATAGCTGGTAAAATATGAACCTAAGAGAGGTAGCTTGTATCTCGATTTCATTGGTTGAGATAAACCAAGGTTGAATTGTTTGATTTCCTCCCAGTTTAACTTCTGGGATATCCTCATCTAATTATTCTAGAATTGTAAGTGAATCAAATTCCAATCAGGGGTTGTCCATTAGTGGACCACTTGATTTCAGGTTGGCCTTCCATATCTTTCCTCGATTCTTTCAAGATTGATTGTAAGGTGATTCCTTTGGGTTGCTTAGAGGGAAAACCCACAATCCAATTAGATTCTTTAACAAGAAGGACAATGGTGGTAGTCCTTCCATCAGTTCAGATTCTACTGATTGCTGAGTTCAAACACTATCAGGACTATTGTATCAGATAACACATCTGGTATCATATCAGAACACAAAATATTCCATTATATACCAGTTCAGACTGACATAATTTCAGATTTTTCCGCATTGTGGCCAAAAAATTGCATCAGAAATAAACAAAAACGTGACTTCATCTTAGTAGTAACTGATATAATAACAGAGCTTAGATATCTGATATATTTACCAGATGTAACATCTGATGCAGCTGTTCTAGTAGTGAATGACCAACTGACTGTTGAGATTGATTTTAAATTGATTGCACTTTTTGGAAACACTGATCCAACTCCATCAGTTGATATACAACCAGATGCTGAGATTCAGGGGCATCTAAGACTGAGATTGAGGATTGATCAATTGCTAGAGGAGTGTTGTGATTGGGATGCAGTGGAAAACCTCTTCTCCAACTTATTTTGTGTGTGCTTCTGCTTTTGGAGCTGCTGTAAAGTTTCTTGTTGCTGCTCCTTAGGGAGATTTCCCCTCTGGGGTTATAATGGACGAGTGTAATGACGTCATACCTGGTTAAGATCACTAAACTGACAGTTTTATTAGAGTCAAGTTGTTCCGAAGAGGAGACTCGACCCAAGAAAAACTGAAAATGTCCTCAGAGCCAACAACAATAAGCAGTCCATTCTCATTACCCACTCGGATTGCGATATATATCTCCCAAAGAGCACTGTTCATCAAACCATACTACCACCAACCCAAGCAAACATCCAACAGCGAACTAATCAGACTAGAATGGTCTCAACAACCTACCTTGGCCCTCATCCGGGACCAGAAGACCATCGAGGATGAACTCAGTCTACCCGAGACCCTTAAGATTCAAGTAGACGGACTGGTCGGCCTCATCCAACTCTTTCAGGGTCAGTCAATAAAAAAACAAAACAAAAAAACTTTTACTGGATCACAGATAACTTTCAAGATTCTAACCGATACGTACATATATACACCAAAAATCTAGACACCTATCTCATCTCGATTTCTTCCCATTCGGCTGTAGCCTGGTTTGATGGGAAAGGGCTCAACAGGATTGAACAAGTCCTAGCTATTCCATTGGTCTATCGACAAGCGCACCAGATAGTCAAGAATGAGCTCAGTAGAAGAAGACCCAGGATCGACCAAACACTGTCGTCTATTTCAACCTCAACCTCAAATGATAGCATTACGACTACTACTGCCACCAGCACTGATAACCTGTCAAGTGAAACAGATGAAAAAGAGCTCATACCACCTGAAGCCGACGAGGACTTTCCCAGAGACGGCTTACTATCACAATCTTCGTCCCCATCTTTATCTTCATCCGTCGAAGAAGGTTTTCAGAAAATAATCGAACCCAACAAGATCAACTTTTCTCGTTTATTATGGAAGCCCAAGTCAGCCGACAATCAAGACCCAAATTCATCAACCACCAGCGCAACCAAAAATATCCACCCTCCTGCTCGGCCTAACAACCAGACCGCTGAAAATCCCCTGCCAACAGATCTGGAAGGCCGTCTCTCGCTGGACAAGAAATTTGTTGCCGTCCTGTCAGACGAGCTCACTCGTGGAGGGATGTTCTATGCACTAGACTGGGACATCACACACTCCTTCCAATCCAAGGCCGATCGCTGCTCGACAGGCGAACGAGTAAGCACCCAACCCTCATCTTACCCCCGATCCCTACCATCTGCTCGCTCCTGCTCATCTTTATCCAATCTTTCTTTTGCCAGGAGCCCAGAATCTCAGAACCGCTTCACAAACGCGCCCAACTACGGTTTTGGTGGAACCAGCGATTGATTCGACCTTTTATTAAAAATGGGGTTTGTGCCCCTTTCGCTCCTACATATACTTCGATATTCTCATGTGAACTATCAAAGCTCACTTATTGGAATTTCCCAACCTCATCAAATTGAAAAAAAAAAACATATATGGGGTACTGATAGTTTGATAATTTAGGATACGTAATCATGCAAGGGTTTGTCGAATCGACTCAATTAAAGATTCCAAAGATCAAGGAGGAAGAGCCAGTGGACGCAATCCTACCAGAACTGCGTGGGGTAGTAGAAGCAGAAGCCGAACAGGTAGAAAAAGAAGGAGGAGAGAGAGGAACACAGAAGGAGGTAGGCTTAGTAGAGATCGAGATCGGCCTGATTTCCCGCCGGTCTGTTCTGAGGCCAGGGTTACGCTACCAACGGCGAGGGATTGATGGGACGGGATCAGTGGCCAATGCAGTGGAGAGCGAATGTGTGATCACCACGCCTGTCGACCCGAGCAAAAGTCAGCAAAAAGAGCCTGTCTTTTGGAGCTTTCTCCAGGCCAGAGGGTCGATCCCACTATTTTGGTCTCAAAGCCCCGGAGGCCTTAGGCCACCGATCGTGCTCGAAGGCGATTCGAACGAAAACTTAGGTCGGTTCGTGTTCCAGCCAACGATCTCACAGCGACCACTCACCTTCTGGTCTAAACTGACGTCCCTATGACATATGCCCTATGATACATGCGCACCTAGATGCTATGAAAAAGCATTTTACAGATTTGGTCGACCTATACGGTCGCATCCTAGTCATCTGCCTAGCCGAAAAGAGCGGCAACGAAGCACGACTGGTGGCCGAGTTCGAACGTCAGGTCGGCCTTATGGGAAATACTTTCCTTGCTGGTCGGTGCGAAAAAAATGGGGCGGCTCTGGGAGATGAAGAGAAGGAATGGGTCAAGTTCATCAGTTGGGACTTCCATCAGCAATGTAAAGGTATGCATTACGAAAACGTGTTGGGTTTTGTCGAGCAGATCAATGACGATATCTCCAACTTTGGGTCTGTTTTTATTTTCTCTTTCGTTCATTCCTCTGACAAATTGACTATCCCCCAGGGATGGATCTTGGCACCAACTCTTACCGACATATTGTTCTGGTTCAATGGAACCATAAATGGTGATGGGAGGAGTGCAGGCATTTTTCCAGGTCGGGTGATCGACAGACGGGAGTGATACGCTCGAACTGCATAGATTGCTTGGACCGCACAAACGTCATTCAATCGGCTATCGCCAAGAAAATCCTCATCCGCTTCCTTGGTCAGCTGAAACTGGCCATCAATCCCGACCTCGCTCACGACCAACTTGACGTGGCCTTCAACTCTCTCTGGGCTAATAACGGCGACCAAATCTCGAAACAGTACGCCGGTACTTCCGCACTCAAGGGCGATTTTGTGAGGTCTGTCGCATTCTCTCATTCATTCATACTGTTTTTTCTTCTTCCGCTTGACCCCACAAACCAAAGCTGATCGTTGGGAATTCTCTGTAGGACTGGGCGGAGGAATTGGAGAGGTATTGTCAATGATGCCACCAATTCAGTGGCTAGAATGTGGCTTAATTCAATGTCGGATTTCTTCAAACAAAGAGTTTTGGATTAGTAAGCAGTTTGTAACGATCTCCAATTTAGTTCGTTTAACTCAACGTTTTTTTTTCCAAAAATAAATAAATAACACCCCCAAAAAATAGCACATTGGGGATCAACGTGATTACCTTTGCTCAATTCCAGCAAACATGTTCTTCCATTGATCCTAACGATTCAATACGATTTGCAAAATTCCGGTCGCTTGCAAGTTAGTTTGAGGATCATCATCCACCAAGAGGATCACAAAGTATAGCTGGCTCTAACAATTTGTATTTCTTAGTTGAAGATGCAGCTAAGCAAGTCTTATCTGAAGGCGAGAGCAAACTCGATGGCTGGAATCTGCTGACCCCAAGTCAAGAAACTTCATCCCAATCGGTCAAAGTCGTCCCAGTCGGTCTCGAAGAAAGGATCATAATCTTGAGCTCGAAAGCTCTCTACATCGTTAGCTATGAGTACGTCTTATCAAAGGTAAATTTCTTCCCCTTGGACTCATGAATCGAATGATTTATTATGGTTCTTTTTGGTTTACTCTACTTTCTTGTTCTGTCTAGGTGCAAGAATTTTTGCGGGTTGGTCTTGAGGATATTGTGAGCCTGCAATTAGGTCGGTTTACTATGACTTCACTCTCGTTATATGGAAAACCTCAAGGGGTACATCATACTCATTTCTAGGGTCTAACCATGCCATCCCCATTTTTTTCTCTTTCAAAATAGGTGTGTACATTACTTCTGCTGGAAATGTGCGAGAGCGAGATGAGGAAAACTACGGTTTTGTCATCTCATACGATACGGCAGGTGCGACGGAGAAGAAGAACACGTACTCGATGCGACTAGAGGGCGGAAGGTCAAGTACGACAAAGCTTGAAGGTGGGACGAGCGACATTGTGTCAATGCTCGGCGACCCCGAAAGCCCGAGTCCGCGGACGATCAAGCAGGTCGCATTCAAGGCACCTAAGGAGCTCTCTGGAGACAGTTTCCCGTCTGTCTCTCGAGCTCTTGATCTAAACCAGGAGGATCGGCAGACCGGCCGGCTTTCGGCCGAAGGGTTCATCGGGCAGCTGATCAAGCGGATCGAACGGGAGTGCAACTGCCACCAAATCATCTTCATCGATAATGCTCGCACAACCCGTGACGACGGCCATACTCGCCAGGACGATGAGGAGCAGCTTGAGGACGATGATACCGAGAGGCTCAGACGACTTGTTGTCGTCGACCACAGCCCCATCATCAGCCTCGACGACTTTCACGCTTCCACAGGCTCCCATCCTGCCATGCCCTCCAACCTGTTTGCCAGGATGTCTAGAGGCGTCAAGCAAATCATTGGCTGATTCATTCATTTCTTTTTCTCTCCTTTGGTCTTCACCCCCTATTCTCATGTTTCTTTGTCCACTTTTATCTTCTGCCCTCCTCAGCTCTTTGTAGTAGTACTTGCTCTCCTCAGCTCTTTGTAGCAGCACTTACCCTTTCGCCTTACCTATCCAAAATAAAAATTCATACTCCCCGATTGGTCGCTTGGTTGGGGTCTCGCTATCATCATCTTTCTATCATGAGACATGCACATGGGTTGAATCAAATCATATTTCTTAAGCTGGATATACAACATGTTTATGTGACAACTTACCATCCGGACTTTGTGTTTTTAGGCTTAACTAAGCTGTAGGACATGCAATGATTAAATGACGCCTTGAGTTTAGTTGATGGGCGCACATGCAGCCACATCCTTCGGAATTTTTTTTGACTCGGTGAGCAAGGTCGTGATCATGTGTAGTTATTGAGGATGTGTTGGTCATGATGAAAAAATTGAGGGGATTGGATGGCAGGTGACATGAAGGCACCTTGAGCCATTATTCCAACCGTACACTCAATACCCTGATGATCATAAGGGGGACACCGTGATACAAGGACTGAAGTTGCAACAGATTTTACTCCATGTCACCGGACACCTATTCACCTCAATGTTTTCATGGCGGCGGATCATGCCCATGAACCTCTTTGATCCGACTTAGCATAGTCATTCCTCTGAATTCCTATCTAGGAGAGCTCTGTTGATGTTTCAATTTCGCCCGATTTAGTCCATAAATGACGATCATTGTGCTGTAAGTTTGGTTAGTGGCTTGAAGTTCAGAATAAATGATGAATATTATTTTACTAGAACTGATGAATTTGATATGCTGGATAGGCGAAGACAGATCCTTTATAAATTGGAGAGGTTAGTGGTATCTCCTTGCCATCCATGGGGGGATTGGCTCCCGCGCAAGCTTCCGGATGCCTAAGCCGACGGTACCGGCAATACCCAACCAGCCCAGGTATACGTAGAGAGAGGATTGGGACTCTGAGATTGACTTGCGCTTGGGGGGGCTAGATGGGGAGAGTCTAGCGAAGACTTGATCGAGTCCGACTAAGCTATGGTAGAGTGAGGTGGAGAGGAGGCAAGCATATTTGATCGAGGCAAAGAGGGGTGAGTATTGGAGATTGAAGCTGACGAATTGGAAGGAACGAAGGGAGGGACTGGCGTTAAGACGATGGGAGATTATGTGATCGATGAGAAGAGGGATGGCGATATATCCAGTGATAGCATGTGCGGTGGTTGGTAAGTAGCTCTTGAGCCATTGGAAGGTTGATTGTTTGGGGAACGCCCGAGCTCGTCTGCCGGAGGGGGGCAGGCCCTCGGCAAGTTGTGCACGGAGCTCGAGCTGGGCCCGGATCCTACGCTGCCGATTGAGCCGAGTGACACGACGTAGCAAGCCAACGACCAAGTGGGTGCCCAGGGGGATCCAGACTAGGAACGCCTCCCGTAAACGTCCATCCCGATAGACCACCCGTCCGGCCAATTGAATACTCGAGGCAACCGATTCACTGCTCCCTCCTCGCGAAACGATCGCCGATCCTATTGGTGAGGCCAGATGGATGAATAAGAAGGATGAGAACGTCAACCCGCTAAAATCTTGCGTGAGTTCTAGAATCCGGTCCAGGGTCAACATCTTCTGAGTCTTGTCTGGTTCCGGTGAGTTGTTTCTTGATTTTTGGTCGAGTGGTAGATTATTCCTGATCTTGATGTTGATAGCGAAATTCGTCAGGAAAAACGTAGAACTTGAGGCAGGTGTGGTTAGGACATCCTCATCAGGGCCCCGACCGCAGGGTGGTAGGGTTGTGCCCGACTGTCCGACCCGGTCGAGCGGGGCGCAGGAGGTTTTCGCCAAAAAGTCAGTGAATATGAAATAGAAAACACAAAGAGAAACGCAAAAAGAAAAGAAGAGAAGTAGGCCTACAGATACTCATCTAAATACAAATGTGATTTCTTTAACGTAGAGAATAACTGAAAAATGAAAAGCCAAAAAATATTTTTTCGTCTTCAAACTGAGTGTTGTTGTCACAAGGGATTGCCTCTAACATCACAATGGAGACTGAGTGGTACCACTCTTTGATTAATCAATCACCAGCTGACAATATTGGAAACACAGTATGGCTTGATGCTTGCAAGATTTGATTTTATTGAACCACAAAGAAAATTTATGAACAAAAATTAGGTCCTAATTTCACCATCAAATCAATCATCTCTAAGAATTCCTATTGACTCACTCTTCCTTTGTAGTGGAAACCAATTGACCCATTATTTCATGTATCACTCCTAGAGCCAGATAAGGATCTTTTCCTGGGAAATACTCATCCCCCTCCAGAACCAGTTAATGTTCAAGATCACCTTGAGTAGGAAGTAAGCTGTATCCTCAATTTGGGACTACACAAAGGCCAACTACAATATCTTGTTGAAAGGAATGGATTCTCATCTGAAGAAGATCAAACCTCTTGGGGACCAGCTCATCTTCTTTGAAACTCTCTCAACTTAGTTCAAGACTTTAATTCAACTTATCCTCAAAAACCCTGTTCCTCAAAAACCTTGTCTATCCCCTTTTCCTTCTCTCCCCTTCCTCTCCTTTTGCCAGCTGGCTACTATAAAAGAGCCAACTTGCCATAATAATAAAAAATAATAAACAAAATAAAGAGTAAAAATAAATAAATAAAAATTATTACAAAAGTAATAATAAAAAGGACAACATAAATAATAACAAGTAAAAAACAAATCTTTTTTTTAATCACAAATTCTAAATCTACACCTAAATTAACCTGGAGTACCTCCCTAACTAGTACCCTTAAAACCTACTCCTTTAAAATGTTAAGTTATACTGAATAATACCATCCATAAGAAACAGGACTTGAGAAAAGTGCACTCCTCCAGTCCTGAAACAATATGAAATTTATCATAATCATCTACATATAACTAAGGGAATGCCCTTTGCAAGCCAAACAAATCATGCAAGTTTTGTACTGTAGCAATACATGCAACCTAATGGTTCAATGTTGGCCTGTTAGGTTGCATGACACGGATCACGGATCTCGGTGTCAATCCATGTCGTTCTACAAGTCCCTCCCCCCAAAATTGGGGGCTATGTACTTGTCTTACATAAAACACTCCAGAAAACTCTAGAATGTACCATACCTCTGTGTATCATAACACATGAAACAGAATAATCAAGTATCCCAAAATATTCTAGATGAAACATATACAAATTTGATGAAACACCAAAACAAATCAATTTATTCTGAATTGTGGTTATTCATTCACAATCCTGCCAGATACAGCCAAAAATCTCCCACAAATTGGACCATCAGCTTTACAAACTACAGATTGGGGATTACCTGAAAAAAGTACCAAAAGTTATTTAAGGAGCTACCTTTTCCCCCATGAAAGGATTCCCCAGATGTTTACATGCACCTAACTATATTACATGCTTCCAAAAAAGCCCTTTTGCACCAGCCTCTTGCTTGGTAAATATCTTAGTAGTTATTTCTGAAAAGTCCCATAAATTAAAAGGTAAAAGTTCCCCCCATCTCTGAAATAATGATAAACTAGTAATTTTTAAATTGTTTCATTTTTGTGGTTCTTTCCCCCCCCCCTCTGGGATATAAAACCCCCCTTTCTCACAGGCCCCAGTACTTTTAAAGTTACCTAAATCCTCTAACTTTTCAAGATACCTTAGAGTGATCCAGAAAAAAGAATCTCTGATTTATTGGGCCCCCCTCTGCTTTTTTTGGTTAATTTAAATCTTTAATTATTATTGAATCACATATAATTAAACTTTAAAACTTTTTATGCACCAAATTCTCTGGAATCCTTTCAGAATATTTCCCAACACCTTTGTACCAATAAAGTATAATTTTTTCACCATGTGCAGTTAGAGGAATTTTGTCTTGGCATAACATAGGCAGGTACTATGAATGGACACCCAAACCAGGTGCACACCCTATTTATATGTATATGTATGGGTATCCCCATCAATATACACATAAAAAGGGTGTTCAGCTGTCATGCCATGTAGGCTGCACATCTTTTATGTATACACATAAAAAGGGTGTGCAACCCCCACACCCTTCCTATATATATAGCTCTGGGGATACCCCACACCTATAAATTTGTCATTATTTTTCATTTTTCATTTATTGTTTAAAGTGGGTGTATGTAAGTGAACCTGGATCCAGGTTTGATCACATAAACCCGGCCTCTCTCCCTTGAAAAGGATGGACTTCCTCCAGTTGGAGAGACTGCATATTCTCTTTGACAGGATGGAATCCTTGGGTTGAAGAGACTACATAGTCTCTTCAACCAGAGGAAATCCCTCTGGTCAAAGATCTTCTTTTTTTTTAAAAAAATAAGTGTACACATAGCCAGTAAAAGATCTTTGACTGGCTATGTGTTTACGTTTGGGAATAGTCCATACATAGACCCATAGAAAGGGTGTGCAGTTTTCATTCCCTTTCCTATATAGGGGTGTGCAGCTGCACACCTGTATTTAAGGTGTCACACGCTGGTGGATGGGTGTGAGAGCTGCATGGGCATGCAGGTAAAATTCCAGCCCTGGATTTTTTGAATCAGTGACAAGGACCCACAGCAGAGTCAAAGCAGCAATAGACATACTAAACACAATTCTGAGTTACACACCCTTCAAAAGGATGCGGATGGAGGAAGAATGAAGCAAAAATATGAGTGCAGTCCGGCTTCTGCAGAAGAAGAATTAATGCTATATAGAAATAAATGGGACACTTAAATCAAAGGGTATTTCTGTATTGGAATCTGATGGCTACTGAGCCCCATGATAATTACCCAAGTAACAATAGATAATCCAGAACAATTTAGGATACAATTAATAGGAACTCTGATAGGGAGGTTTCTTGACATAGCCCTAGCAGAAGATGTCCCCATATAGAGAGTGTCTAGAGAAGTTAGGATCTAGGTTCAGAGGTGTCTCATAGCAAAACCAGTGTGCAGTGAGACCTTCAGTATAGTGTGTGACAGATTACCCAATAATTTACCTTCCAGATTCAACACAGAGTGAATATTCATGTCTTTTAAGCACAATTTAAATAGGCTAATAAATCCTGTAGGCCTCAGAGATATAATATAAGTAGTTTTGTAGAAAGTGGTAAAAACATTGAGATATTTCTAGGTCTAAAATAGCACCAGCATCACATTAGCAACTGAATCTCCCTACAAGTGCATGTCACCACCTTTAATACAGATACCTTATGGTCCAAGTAGCCTTGTGCCTTTTATGTTCTGATCAATGGAGAGAAAGGCACTGGGTTTCTGAGAAGAGAGGCCCTAGGATAGGGCCCAAAGAACATGAGACTGTATAACTGGAATGGGAATGGTTGTTTGTAGAATGGTGCTGGGGTTGAGGTGATACTTGGTTTTAGGATTAGTGATGTTTCAGGGGTGGGGAGTTTAGGTCTAGGGTTAGAGCATCAACAGCTATTTTTCTAAATGTTCTACAATTTTTATATTGGGCTTCAATCAGTAAATTTTGATTTTAAACCAGGAAATAGAAATGAAAAGCTTCAGCACCAGTCATACCAAATTTATCTTCCTGTTACCAAGGTGTCTGAACCTAATCAGCAAGTAGCTTACTATCAATTTGAAACATTATATGAAGTTGTGAGAATGCTGGAATTAGTGACAGAAAAGAAAGGGAAATAATTATCACTAGATTGGGTGTGGTATGTAACAAAGACCTTGGATTTTGATTTAATGAGATCAGCTAATATCAAACTGGTTAAGATATAAAACAATCAATTATTGTTTTTGAGATCAAACAATGTTAATGTGCTTGAGATCAACCAATATTAAATTTCTTGAGTGCATCTCATTTTAACTTGGATACTCTCAACCCAGCCAGTTATGCTGGAAGTGAGCTAGCAGAAGGGAAGAACTGGCTGGTAATTTGTTCATGAAGTGGTGCACCTAAAACCCAGAATTAAAAGGGGCATCTGGATTAAAGATGCCAAGTGCTTTCTTTCACAGCCCTTTATTATTATTCTTTTATTCTTTTTCAATGGACAAGCCTTATCATTTGCATAGAATTTTTGCAATGAGAGAATGGCCGGGAGAAGAAGGAAGACAAAGAATAACTGACCAGGAAAGTACATGATATGGCTTAGGAATGTTTATTCTTACAGGAAAGAGTGCATGGAGTGACCCAAGAACACAAAGAATATTGCTTAGATGGTTGAAAATTACTGTGAACATACAATAAATTTTGAGTTAAGTTCATGAAACAAGTGCGTTGGGATATGGTCAGCAGCAGATTGAACCGGAAAGGCAGGCATTTTCTATAGTGCAAGGGACCTTTGGGGTGGGTAGATTTTGGCTTTTGTGAAGTTTTAATGCTTCACTTGCCAAATCTGGATGAAGTCCCCCCACTGGAAAAATTAACTGAGTTGTTGCAAAGACTTGGTTGGACGAATCCACAAATGTGCTCCGTCTGGAGTGCGGAAACAAGCCTGTCCAACGACTTCGAGTAGTTTACGCAGTGCCTTCCTTTGGCCGGCTTGAGAGTAAAGCTCTCTCGGTGTGCATACTTCAATTGTCAAAAATCATTAAATTTGTACCACCGAATTTGAGAAAATGACGCAGCTTCGCATTGACAACTTAAATTGTTTCATCGCAGTTGGTTTAACATATTTTTCTATCACATCAGTTGGAATTTGCCATTGCCAGCTCTATAGTTTGCTGGCGTCAGAGCCAGGTTCCCGTTTGTGAAGACCTTATATGACATGTATTAATGTTCCTGATCTTCTATTCTCATGACGAGCCCTTGTCCAGCAACTTCCAGAAGCGATCTATCAAGCAAAATTTGGATGTCAATGACCATAATGGAGTTCAGGGCGTGGAAATTTACATTTCCAGTAGTACATTTTCGAATGTGCGATTGAAACGAGTCCTTTACCTTCTCACAGATCAGGCTTCCTGCCTTCAAATTCAATCATTAGGTGACATCATGGTCAGCGAGATGACTTCACACCTTGGAATGTTGCCGTCATTTGCGACCGAAGGCGAAGTACCACTGTGCAAGCTTCCAAGCTCGGCGGGCTATCACCAAAGCCGTATCAAGGTCTCTGAATGCAAGCACTAGGCGAATGAGACAACCTTGGTCTATAAGAGGAGGCATGTTCAGCCTGCTGACCCCTGCTCATCAAGCACCAACAGTCAATCCGCCTGTCTACTCAAAACACTCATTAATCCACTCTGCCACACCATACCCCGAACCTAGGACCAAAAACTAATAACCAACCATGAGATCAGCTGTCTACGTGGCTTCCTTCTTGGCTGCTTGTACGTTTGACTCCCAGTTACTCCGCACATGTCTCTGAGACCTTGACTGACTTGCGTGACCCCACACAGCTGCCTTCGCCAGCCCTATCCAGTAAGACCTTACCACCTTTTGCTTTAATTCATTGCTTCAACGAATTTGCTTCAGCCCCGAACTCACTATATCCGCTGCTTTCCTTCAGACATGGATCTCGGATGATACAACAGAACAATCAGGCCGCTGGCAGCTCTGCCAACTCGCAGGGAAGCTTCTCGGCTGGACCAGGTGGCGTGAGCCAACAGGCGTCATCCAGCCAATCTTCGTATTCGTCGTCCAATGTTGTGCAAACGATCTCACCCGTCATGAACGCAATCAACCAACTGCAAGGTATGATGGGTGGCGGAGGCTTGAGCATGTCGACGGCTAGCCAATCCATGAGCCAAATTGCTACTCAACTCCAGGCCGTCATGACGCAAGTCAATGGCTGCAGCTGCTTAGGATCCGTATGTAGTTTGGATTTCGCGATAGGAACCAGAGGATAGTGCTGATTTTCTGATTCTCCTCAGCCCCAGGTTACGCCGATGCTGGGTAACATGTTCAGTCAGCTCTACCAAGTGCTTAACAGCATGCAATCCACTTTCGGCCAAAGTGGCATGAGCAACATTCTGTCTGGTGCGTAAATACGATCTCCTCTCTGGCCTGGGCACAACCAGATTTAACCGTTTCTGGTTGTTTCAGGCTTCGGACCACTCGCACCCATGTTCTCGCAATTCTACAAACAGTACTCGTCTCAATCACAGTTCAGCAGCGTGTCCCAACAAGGCTTGGTCCCCATGATGAATATGCTAGGTGGTATCAACCCAGCTTTCAACGGCATCATCCCAGGAGTGTAGACGCACACGCTTCTAAACACCCTACCAACGCTTCTCTACCGCGGCTGTATCCTACTCCAGATTCCTACTTTCGAATGAGCTTCTTCATACTTTCGATTCTCCCACTCTTCAGATCACATTGGCTTTGTCGAGATGATGTTTAGTTCCCTTGTTAGCCTCTCATAGTGACTAATATGACCTCTAGTCGCGCTCTTCAGAAAAACAGCAGTTCAGTATCACTTCACCTTCCCATGACCCCTTGTGAACTCTTGCCATCCATCCGTGAGTATGATGAGTGTCATGATGCATTCTGGACCCGTGGTCCCAATGTCAACGAGTTCTAAATCAAGTTGGCCATCCCATGCTGACGGCAAAAGAATTTGATCATGATGATCTTCTTTGAAGGTGTTGAACATCTTTACCGGAGGCTAGTTCCGCCCAAGGTAAGCACTTTAGCCACCAAACTCAAAAATATTGGGCTGAGCTAAGCTCAAGCCAAATTGGCTTTGAGCTCCGATTACAGTTAACCGTTGTGGCATCTAGCACCGGTTAGCTTTCAAGCTAAACTTACTGTCAATTTCCTATTGTCAAGTTCCTTAGGTGGTTCACGTTAGAAAATTACCGCGCCCTTATTTTTTTTCTACTCATTGGTGACATTTCTCCTGTAAATGTTATGTTAAGATTTAATGCGAGAAACCCCGTGAGCAACCCCAAAGGGCATCTGGAGGCTCACAAAACTTGGATAAAAGTTAGCATAAAACTTCTCTTCAACTCCACCTTCAAACCTCTCAACAACACACCACCTCACACACCACCTCCACCCCTCAAAACCACACAAAATCTCCTTATCCATCCTTCCAGTTGATTCACCTTGGTCTTCTCAAAATGGTCAGCGGTGTGAGTCATGTTTTCTCAAAATTTTTTGCCCTGATATTCACCGGTGTTGACCCTTGGATTGTTTTTCAGATTGATCCTGCTTTGTTGTCGGTGGATACCACTACTCAGCTAGTGTGAACCTCCTCACCAACTTCAGCTTTGTCGCCCAAGAAAAAATCAAATATCAGTTTTTTGCTTGGGTGGTTTGAAGGAATTGAACCAAGGGTGGGGACAGAGGTTATGTTCAGGAATGTTCAGGAATGAGTCGACGAATTTTTTCTGTGTCTTGAAAGTGGAGGAGAACAAGGATCATGAACAGATCACGGATGATGGACTGTCTTTCACTTATCTTGTGTATGTTGTCTGTCGAGTTGGTGGTAGCCGGTGGGTAGGTTGGAGGATGTGGTCAGGCAAGAGCGGCCTTTTCTTGTTCTTGCTGTGCGGTTTTGCGCAGCAGTTGAATCATCCTGTTGTGACTAAAAAAAATCTTGCAAGTTTTTATTGTGAACCCCCCTATTATCAATGGCCACAGCTCAAAATCCGCGTGGTTTTAGCTCAACCAGTAAGGATGCTCTAAGCCTTGTACCTGTTTTTTGTTCCTTGGCCCTAGGAAAGGACCACATCATCTCAAATCAGCATTATTCTTGCTGCCCTATCTTGATAAAAATTATTATTTTTATATTTATAGTCTCTGCCTAGAAAAACAGCTATGATTACCATGCTGGTCAACAAGACTGTGCCTGGAAGGAATTTCTTTTGGTCGGAAAGACTGTACAGTATAAACCCATCGTTTATCCTGGTTGATGAGATTCCAAGGCCTACTTGATCTGGATGAATCTTGATCTCAATGAAGCTGTGCAGAATTCCTAGCCAGAAAAGTTTTACTGTAAAAATTTTCATGGCTGACCAGTGGGAGAAATCCATGGGAATACTATATGACTAGCCAAGTCCTAAAGCATATGGAGAAAGATGAGATTTCAAAGTGATGTGGATCATTTTATGTAATTTACCAACATCATACAAATTTGTGGCCATCAAATAGGGCCTAATAAATACCTATAGACAAGGGCAGCTTTTCTGATGCACTTTTGAGGGTACCATTTAGAAAAAAATACTCATTAAACTTTGCATGTCATGAGAGGGTTGTCTTCTTGAAACTTAATATATTTCATGTTGGCTGAAGGCTGTAAGAGTTAAATTTAAAACAAGCCTGAACTATCTGCACTAGTGAAAAACCCATTGGGATACCAAGCATACCTTTCTGAAAGTTTCTACTCATGCATTTTACTAACCAGGTTAGATTCTAAATTTTGAATCAATATGAATTTCAGTATTGAAATATATCAATGCAACATGAGAGAAGGGTTAGAGTTCTCAAAAAAGCTGTTATGTTTTGGGATTTAATGTCATGCATAATTTTCATTTATTATTATGGTGAAATTGTGCATGAGAAAAGAAAATATGCATTAAAATGTCATATTTTTGGTCTGAAAAAGCCCGCCTTATATGTATGCCACAAGGAATGTTCAATGTGAATTCTCCTGCTGGTTGGCATATTTCATATTTCATAATGTACAATGATTACATGAGGATACAATTTGATACATTCCACCTACCAGTGCAGTGGGGGGGAGGGGGGTTGTATTCTCTTTTTGCTACACATACATGCCCAAACCACAAGAAAAGGGGTTTTTCTTTTTTGCCCTGCAAACTTGTTTTTGGAGATTACACACCCAAAAAAGGGAATGTGGATTGGTGCCACTGCCAACATAATTGGCTGGGTATTTGAGCTGGAATGATCAAAACCAATTTGAAAATATGTTGTTCTCAACTTCTGAAAAATAAATCCAAAGTAGGTACCTTATATTTTTATCTCATTGGTTGTTTCATTCCAGTATAACTAGAATATTTTCAACCTAGCCAATTATACTGATATATTTTGTAATTTATGGGCTCCTCATGGACGATTTCCTTGAAACAGGACTGAGCTAAGTAGTCTGAGAGAAAAGAAAGCCTCAAGGGGAAAAGGCTCAGAGACAGAAAACAAGAGGGAGCCCTCTGTATAATAATAACTAATTAATTAGTAAAAATACATATGAAACAGACATTATTACACAATTAATAATGTAGAATTAATCATAATAAACTTAAGAAAAAGATAACACTTTAGAGTATATACATTATTACATAGTAATAATGGCATAAACAAACAAAAGGCTGCTAGATTGTGTGGTAGGAAATTGCAAACACACTACAGGAGGCTGTATGAGTGACTTCAGGGAAAAAGAAGAGAGAAACATTGATTATATTTCCATCTAGGATGCAGGGGATAGACAAACTACTAATACAGGGGGGGAGGATTTGTTTCAAAGAAGGGAAAAAAACATTTACATCTGAAGGGAGGAAATGAGTAACTAAAGACTTCTTATGTGAAATTCCAATGCAAATTCTTATATTTTACACTTCTAAATTTACAAAAACAAAACAAAAAATCTTAGCTGGGAATATTTTGAACAAATCCATGTCAGTGAAGCTCTTCTAGCACCTGGATAGAAAAATAGGCATTTAAAAACACCATCTGCACTCATAACAATTTCAAACTCATCCCAAAAATCATTTCATACTTCAAATCACTTTCATTTCATTTTTAATTGACATATCTTTCATTTCTTGTAGCTTTATTTTTTTGCCTTCAAACTCAAGAGGAAGGAGGAAATAAAATTATCTTATTATTATCTTCTGTTCTTAAATTCTGGAGAACAATAGAATGTGGGGAGTAAAACTTATAGCTCTTTCCTACAAGTAACACTTTCAGAACAGAGCTTACTACTCTAATTTGAATGTTCCACAGACTTTCAGAATAAAGGAAAAAACAAGATACTTTTATTTACCACTTCCTCTTGAGAAGCTTGAAGATATATGCATAAATCACTACTACTTATAGTGTGCTCACCCCTCTCCAATCAACATGTTGCTTCCCTGATCCTTGAGCCTGAAATACTCAAAACTTATTATTGGCTGGGTGCAAACTATCAAGTTCAACCCCCCCCCCCCTCCAAGTTGGAACCACTTGTGAGCCTGTGCCTCCAAATTTTTCAACAGATCACAAGGGAAAATGGGGAAAGGCACTCAATGGATTTCAGGAGGGGGGAAAAGGAGGAAAAACAATTGAGCAGAGAAGAAGGTAAAAAAGAAGGGAAAAGGAATAGAAGAAGTTCTTTTATTTCTTTATGTTTTATTGAAGACAGTCTTAATTTCCTCTCTTGGGGATGGCTGTGGAGATAGCAGTGTTTTACACTTAACCTCCTCTGGATAAGTATCACAGAGGGTCTGATGTTGGATATGCCCAAGCACCAGCTCAATTTTTTAAGTCTGAGACTAAGGTTGTTTAAAGAAAAACCTGTGGGTTTTATTTGGGAAAGCCCACAGAAAAGCCAATGGATGATAAGTGATGGCCAGTGAACAAAAGGGTGAGAGAGTCAAGCACCTAAGCTGACCAAGGAAAGAAGGAGAATGAAGTTAAAGTATGTGTAATCAGTTAACTGGTAGGTGACTTAAAAAGAAGGGGCAATGACAATTTTAGTGGGAAAGCCAAGCCTTGAAGTAGGGGACCTCCAGTAGGTTTATGAGCAGCAGGGTGCAGGGATCCTTTGACTTGATAGTCCAAAATTTGTTGTGGTTGGTGGTCAATTGTCTGAGAGGCTGAAAGCTCAGAGCCAGCTTCTTTTTGAAAAGTTTCATAAGTTGGAATGTTTCAGAAGAAATTGTTTTCTATGAAACAATTGGAAAAAATGGTTGGCTATGGCGCGCGGGTGCATGCATCAAACTTGATGGAGAATTCAGGAAAGACATGAAGAGGAAGAGTAACAGAGAATCTGATTAGAGAAACTAAGGTTTATTTTTCATGAGGATCCCAGAAGTGAAGTCATAACTCATCTATATCTTCAGTTTCAAGAGATATAAATGATTTATTATCTTTCAGAAAACAAAATAGCAGGCTTTTGGCCAGATGTGCTGGCTCTAAGGCTGACACCACTGGTCAATTCCAGTAAACTTTCATCAAGTGGATTCACAAATTCCTTGGAGAAAACGACCAATGCCAATTTCAGTCCAAATTGGTTGTTTAGTTTTTGATGTTTACTCAGTTATGGAGAAAATTTCAATACCCCCATAAGTGAAGGAGTCTCTGTCAACTAAATGGCTTGATTTAGGAGGAAACCCCAAACTTCATTTTGCTTGTTAAAACTGATCAATTTCACTCAGCTTTTGCAAGCAGATTCAGTAAGGTAAAAAACAAATCCTCGTAGAGACTAGAAGATGGGAAGTCCTCTCGTGCTCTCGACCGGGGCCTACGTAGTCTACAATCATGTTGCACGAGGGGTTTTCTTTCAATGACCGGATGGGTTTAAATCTTCATGCTAACTGTGGACCCCGGTTACCCGTTGTTCCTGGTAGTTCGGTCGATCATTGCCGACGAAGCATGTTTTCATGCTTCGGGTTGGCAGGTTTCATTGCCCCCCAACAGCTCCTTGCGTCGATTTCGGAAATCGACTAGGAGAAAATTTGAGGTGATGGTCCCCATAGATTCCAACAAGTTGGTTGTGGACTGGAAGTTTCTTGGAGCTCGAATTATAGACGACCCTTTGTGATTGCCTGCTTTTCCTGGTCGGGGCCCGGGAATATCTTCAACTTAAAGCCAATTATCCATCTGGCCATTAGCACTAACTTTTTATCCCGAACTATCTAGGCACAAATATCATTACTGGCTCTTGCTCAAATAAATAGAAACGTAGTGATATTAAAAAACTAACACCGTTCTATACTCAGTTTTATTTTTTCTCTCTTGCGTCTTATCCGACATGTTGATCGCCAAATTCTTCGTCTCCACAAGTCTCGCAGCCTTGTCTGTGGTGAGGTCCGTCGTAGGAGCAACTGCCTTCTCAAGTGAGGTATCTTCCCCTCCGAATGGTCAACTGCTCACTCCCCGGTAAGTCAAGCCCAAGTTCCGATCCCTAAAACAATCTTCATCGAGATCATTAATCTTAGCTCTTTTATTATCTTTCAGTGGACTAACTTCCAGGTTCACAAGTAGAAACTTATACAAACCACTTGAGAAGAGAGCATTTCACATGAAGCGAGCAGTAATTCAAGATCTCGGATCAGGTCTTAAGCAACTTGCAGACAATACCACAGCACAGCTGTCCATGATATCTGAACTTCAAAATCTGAATTTGCCTAAGAAATTGAGCAGGGCTGATGCTACATCTGTCAATGCTAAGATCGAGCGTATCTTAAATATTGTAAGGATTGCAGTAGTCATAATCAAACTTGACCACACTCTACATATTCTTATTTATTTTCTTTGTTTATGTTTACGAAATGGATATCCATGTCATCAAAAAAAAAAAAAGACTGACGCGGCAAAGGACTTTTGCAAAAAAATTGCTGATGGTTATCCAAATAATCCTACTGCCCAAGAATTGATGAAAACAGTTCTGAGTCAAGGGATAACTTTTGGGTAAGGATACAACATTTTGATCAGCCTGATCAATTTGTTTTGAATTGAATTGATTAATCAGAAATTTGTTAATTTAACTGTACTTTATAGTGTTACTATGGCCCAATCAAAACGCCCAGTTGGTGGGGATGGGACAGATTTGAAGGCTAATATGGCAAAAGCCCGTAAGGATTTTGATCCTATCATTACAGGTTAGAATTTCTTATTTTTGATCTTATACATATTTATGTACATAGTCTTGATATCCAGCAAAAAAAATGAAAACTTGATAAACTGATCTGATGTTTTCCCCCCTCTTCTCCGTGCTTGATTTCCTCTGCAAACAAAAATCTCTTCTTATAATCATATAATAGCCCGTAAGAACTTAGCAGCGATAGCTTCTACTGGCTAGTAAGGGCGCATCCGGTTGATGAAAGAATTGTGTTTTTCTATTTTGTGTAATACCTTCAAAAGTTGTGTAACTTCAGTATGTTTTGAATTAAAGATGATTTACTCTGTGACGTACGCACCACGGAAGCAGAAATTTTATCCCTTTGGCCACTATCAAACTTTTCAGGTTTGCAAGTGGTTTAGCAAACGTTTTCTGTGAGAGAATGGCGCGTGAGAATATCATTTGTTAAACTGGTTTGTCAAACCTTTCACGGCACCGGTGTTTCACGGTTATGAAGCGGTTTTCCAGAACGTTATCAACTCTCACAACCATTTTGCAACATTATGGAGTTGCCTCAAATGTTGGCAACAACCGATCCAGGCCTAACGTTAGTTGCAAGAGATACGTTGTTTCGATCGTTTTCTTGGACCAAAAACATTGTCACTTCCATTGGAACGTTTCCAATGTATCTTATGACGTATTCTAACCAATTCCGACAAAATCTGGTTTGCCAAAACCATGTGCGGGCCAGACATCCGCCCCTCATCCCCTCAGCTCCTCCCATTGATCCCACTCAATCAACTGGTGTTGCATCCCTCAGTAAGTAAGCATGTTTCTCTTGTATATTTTTGGTTTAATTTTTTTAGAATCTGAGATATGTAACTACATAAACACGCAGAATACTTCAGTCCAGCTTTGTTTTTACTTGATGCTTAATTCATGGTTACTTTTGGTGCACAGTAGCTATGCATCATGCACAGTCACTTTGCATACAATCTTGTTTCAAGTATGTCTAGATTAAGGTTGGAGTAAGGTTACAGTAAGATCAAAGCTCTTGCATGTCAACTGGTAGCAGTTGAAGCAGCTTTTCTTGTAGTGTGTCCTCTTCAGGGGTTTTGGTATCAAATCATCTGCTTTAGGTGCTCCTCTATGCCCATGGATAGCTGGTTTGGTCTGCACATTCCCCAAAAGGTAAGGGTTGTATCCCAAATCAGACACTGGGATTTCTACAAGGTGAGGGTGATTGAATGGGAGATACTGTGGTACAAAGAGCTGGAACTTTTTGGCTCTCAGCTGACCATTAGTTTCCATGATGGTTGTATATTTGGGCTTCATGAATTTTAAATATAACTGGCTTTGGTATTTTTAAAAATAAATGGGAATCATTACTACCACCTGTTGGTATTTAATAAGTGTCACAGGCTCATATATGTAATAATGTTTGCCTGATTGATAAGCCATTTCAGCTTGGCAGCCACGTGGCAGATATTCTCTCCATTTGACACTTTTACATAGGCCTTCAATTTTCTCCCCCCTGGGATCATGTGGAACTCTCATATTATTAACCACCAGTGGATTGGCCAATTCCTAAAAGATATAGCCAAAAATACAATCAAACACATTATATCAGCCAAGGGGACATATGGATGGTGAGAAATAGTAAAAATTGGTTCATTACCCCTGCTATGATATTTTTCAAACTAATCATTAAAGTCTTGTTTTGGAATGCACTTATGGTTTATTTTATGTCTGCATTTAAACCCTTGTTTATTCAACTTTTTTACCTCCTGATTGTGTCCCAGTGTGGCAGATTAACATTGCACAAGTTCAATATTATCCATATTCTGTCATACATCTGACGTGACAGGATAGAGTGCCAGTTCCCCAAGAGGAGTGAAGCCACCAAATAATTGTATTGGGAAACCAAAATGATCCAGAAAAGATCTTCCAAATCACATGAAAATTCAGAAAAACATTCTTGAATACCTCCTTCACCAGGAAAAAATTATTTTCCGTTGCCTAAAAGTGATGTAGCAAAGTACAATGGTGCCTTTTTGCTTTTTGACATTACTTGTAGACAAGTGAAAATATATTCTTCCTGGTGATCTTGTTTGGGATAGCCAGTGTCATTTTTCTTCTTCTGCAAGTCATCTTGTCCCTAAAGAAAACCCTTCTTTCTCATTTCCACTATTCCAGTAATCTTCAGACTCTTTGACTCTATCCATTTTTACTTCCATTTCTCTTGGCTGTCATTGCCTCTTAAAAACATCAACCTCAACCATAAAATATCTCTTTGGCTTTTCTGTGGTTTTGCTAAATAAAAATCACATAGGTTTCTCTTTAAACAACCTTAGTCTTTGAATTAAAAAATGGAGCTAGTGCTATTCATATTCTACATCAGTCCCTCTTGTTACTTATCTAAAGGAGGCCAAGTTCAAAACACTGCTATCTCTACTTCCATCTTATCCCATAAGAAAGTCAGACTGTTTAATAAAGAAATAATAATAATAATAAATATAATTCTCTACCTGATTCCTTTTCTTACTATTTCCCTCTTCCTTTCTTATTCCTCTCAATTTTTTTCTGTCAACCTTATATTCAGAAATTCAATTGAGTGCTAACCCCAATTTTCCTTGTACCCCCCTGTTACCACTTTAGAGGTACAGGCTCACAGAAATACTCCTGGAAAGACAACTCCATTTGCCACACTGCAGACATCTGTACTTCACTTGTCCATTTTGGGGGAGCAAGTTTTAAAATCTTAGAAATAAATTAAAATGAGCTTTGAACAAAACAAACAAGGGGTAAGGTAAATAAGAATAAAACACAAGCTTACCTGGTATATCTTCAGAAATCCTTGAGTTAATCTGAATACAGATCCAATGCTTTATCAATTATATTCAAAAATAGGCTGGGATACTTGAATGAAAATGTTGACTTAAGTGGCTCTCCACTCCTCCGGTTTTTTTTTTTTTTTTTTTTTTTGGGGGGGGGGCATATAGCCTGGTTGAGGCTTGCCACACACTTTAAAGGCCTTGTCAGTTATACAAGGGGTGAAATTTTGACTGGGATGGTTGTTTGGCTGAGGGTTATGTGTTTTTGGGTGGGGGGCTGATGTATGTGGGCAGGGCAGATGTGCTGTGTTTGGGGCTGTCATGTGGGGGGTCCCAATGGCATGTTACTACATCACCATTGGACTGACTTTGAAATCACAAAGTGAAGAATTTCTGAGCATTCCCAGATGAAATTTATTTGAAATTATTCACAACTCTTTGTGAAAAAAATAAAATAAATATACTATGTAATATTTTGTCTTATCCATAATAAATATTTTATAAGAATCAGACATTAAAGCCCAAAATAAATCTATTCATATTATTTTATCTGTTGAATATTTAGATAAAGCTTGATATTTCTTGTGTCAGCCTCAGTGATGCCAAATAGCGCTGGAACCCATACCCGGGCAGCCGGGGCATACCCGCGCGGCATACCCCGCGGGGCTTGCTTCGGTCCACTTCTTAAGGTGGACCGTGCCCGGCCAGCGGTCCGGGTACGCTTTGGGACCCGTACCCAGACTGGCAGGGCATACCCGCGGACCCCGCGGTAAGGTAAAAATTACATGGCGGGAAGGAGAAACGTACCCCGCGGGAAGGTGAAACATACCCCGCGGGGAGGTGAAACATAGCAGAGTTGTTTATATTGCGTGTATGGAAGTGGAGAGTAGAATAAAATTACAAAAAAAAAAAAAAAAAAATGAGAATAGGAGAGTCAGTTGGAATCAATATCACTGTCATCTTCAACATCCTCTTCACTGCTTTTTTCATAATCGTCAGCTTGAGGATATGAGTTTTGATTACTCGATGATTCAAGCGTTTCTTCAAATTTTTGGTACCATTCCTTCACACAAAGGAGGTGCTCGATTTCACGCCCGCTGAGACTGTGTCTTTGCGATCCGACAATTGTTTTTGAGCAAGAGAAAACACGCTTGGAAGGAGCGCTGGTTGCTGGGATTCCAAGGAAGCATCTGGCCATCAAGGCCAGAGATGGATATACCTTCTGGTGTTTGGGCCAGTAATAAAGGATATTGCTGGTGTGGTGTTTGTTCACTTCGGCTAAGTACTGGTTAATCTCTGCCTCCAAGTTGTTGGCAACTGTGGCCTTGCCAAAAATATCCGCCTCAATGGCCGTCATTCTTTTTTTCTTGGTCTTGGCCTTGTCTTGGGAAGGTGTTGATTGGGTTTGCGCAGGAGTTGATATCAATGAGTCCAATGTAGACAGACTTTGATCATACTTCTTTGCCTCAGATTTGAATATTCTTAATACGGACTCAGGAGTTATTGTAGAGATGGTGTGTTTGGTGAAGAACAAATGATTCCTGTCAAAGTAGCTCAGCTTGACATGAGGATCAAGTATCATTGCACATATTGCAGCAGGCTTGTTCAAGGCAAGGGTCAGATATTTGGATAATTTTTTGACCATCTCTTTGGCGGCTGGAATGAGCTGAGAAGAGTCATAAATTTGTCGGACATCATGGATAGCCTTGATAAGCAATATGTATATTGGTAGTGAGACCGTTAAAGTCGGATAGTTTGAGCAACATAGAATTTTGGTCACATCATTGAGTGGCTCCAAGAACTTGGCCATCTGTTTGAATTTTTGCCACTCAACCTCGCTGAGTGAAAACTTGGAGACTTCCGGGTTAGTGCTGCAGTATGTTTGGCAGACTTGCTTCAGCTTAAGAGCTTGCTTCAGCATTAGAAAAGTTGAGTTCCAACGGGTGCAAACATCCCGTATGAGAGTAATATCATTAACCGGTTGTCTTGTGGAAGATTGACTGTTTACAAAGTGGATTGCAACTTGAAAAGCCTCGCGGCGCTGAGGCAAATATTGAGCATAAGTGGCGAGTCCGTGAATACGAGAAATGACAGTTTGAAGATTGACTTTGGCTCCATCTGGTCGATCAACAAGACTGTTGATATCCATCTGGTTGGTGGTAAGTTCCTTCTCTGTATCATCGTATCTGCAGTCGCCAAAGACCTTAAGGCCATCTTGCGTGGCTAGGTTGATGACATGGGCCATGCACCCCAAGAGTTGAGTGTCCGCGTGAAAAATGCCGTCCAGCTTCTGTTCAACTTGGGTTGAAAGCGTTGAGTTGTTGGATGCGTTGTTGGCTGTAATACAGCAAAGAGCATTTGCTATATTCAGATCGTCGAGATGCTCCACAAAAATTTCTCCAAAATTGGCACTGGTGTGACATCCTAAGAGATAAGAGAATATTAGAACATCACATCACTGAGCTAATGAATTGGTCATTAATTACTTGCCATGTACGGTAGGCATACCAACAAGTACATCCAACATCTTCCAATTGGAGGTGATTCCATGAACAGTGATGGCCAAGAAAGCCTTTGAATTCGGGGAGGTCCAAGCGTCAACAGTGTAAGAAAGGTACTTCATACCACTGAGCGTCTTCTTGAGATGGTTCCTATGAGCAAAATATAACATGCCAACCTCTTTTGCGATTGTTTTTTGGCCAAACTCCATGTTCAGGGTTGCCGGGTTGAGAAGCTTGAGTAGATAATTGAATGATTTCCGCTTGGCTATTGAGTAGGGGAGGTCCCCCTCAGCAACTAAATATGTGATGGCATGTTTGAGTAGGTCTGCTGTAAGAACAGGCTGAAGCATGTAATGTAAGCAAAAAGGCACATGGTGTTTAGAAAGCCAATGAACTTACCCGCTGCTCAACACACTGGCATTTCATGAAATTGGGAAGACCAGCCTGATTTGGTGGCAGAACATTGTGGATCCTCCTCAGGTGTTCGGTCATTGATTTCGTGCTACCAGTGGGGTCTTGTCAGAGTATTGTATCACACCTCGCACCGGCTTTCTTCTTGCTTGCAACTTGACACTGGACTCAATGTTGATCCAAGGTTTTGAAGTGCATCCAGAACCAGCTCTTCTTTATTGGACTTGTGGTGGCATATGAATCTGGGGGATGAGTTGAGGGTAGCTGATCAATTGGTGAGGCTGGCTGATCGACCGGTTCGACTGGGATATCCTGATCCATGTCTTCAACGATCTTCTGGAGACTGGCAGGGTATGCTTCCGTCGCGCGGGTTAGCAGGGCATTCCCGTGTCCCGCACACAGGGTATTCCCGTGTCCCGCGGGTAAGCAGGGTATTCCCGCTGTCCCGGATATTCCCGCGGGGCCTACCCGATTCCCGCGGGATGGTACCCGCCGGGATTTTGACGGGCGGGAATAAAGTTGCCAGGTACCCCGCGGGTTCCAGCGCTAATGCCAAATACTGGAATCTTTCTAGCTACACTGGGTGCAAGTAAAAAACAGGTGGTAACACAAGGGTATGTGTCAAGGGGAAATGGGTAATGGTTGATTTAAAAGAAAAGGTTTTAATAAAAACAATAAAGTTTTTATTAAGGGAGGGGCCTGAGTTACAGGGGTGGTTTATTGTGCCCTCCAAGGTTCTGGTCTTTCTGGTAAAAGAGTATGCCCAGACAGTAGTATACTACTGAAGTATATAAGTAAATAAGACTCACTAGTTTATTTCCAGGAAAGATAACTTCAGGAGGAGTATGACTGGTCTCGAGGCGCTCAAATAACTGGTTAATAGGTTGTTGATGAGTGCTGAGAAAGGTGAAAGGTTGTTGGATGAACTTCAGGTATAAAACAAGCAAAAACTGTACTATATAACAGGCTATTATAAGACTGGTTGATATGGTGGGTAAAAGCTGATAAATGTAAATCAAGGTGGGGATATTTTTTTGTGGGAAGGAAGGGCTGTTTATATATCCATTCTGGCCTCTTGGGGGTGAAGCAGAAGCTCTTTTTTGCCTGGTCTAGTCTTCTACTAAGCCCTAGTTACCTGCATAACTGGTTTGGTTACGGTAGGGCTTAGTTACATGTTTCAAAAGGCCCAAAGTGGTTTAATGTTCCCATTAAGGTGAATAATTTTGTGTCTTCCTTCCTTTTGGACCATTAGTCTATTTACAACCAACCAATTGGGCTATGTTGGCCTTAGTAGGACAAGTATGGCCGCGGCGTTGGTTGTGGCTTTTATTACAGGTGCCAGGTACATGTAACTATGGAAATGATGATTTAAACCTTATTTATGCATCATACCCGAACTCTATTAACCTTAATTACATAGTCTACTAGCATATATTTAAGGTTATGTAGATCTTTAAGTCATATGAAAACTTGAAGGCCTTGTGAGAGGTTATGAAGGAGTAATAATTACGGGGTACTTTTGCTGAGCTACCCTAGGTTAATCTACATGTGGATTCAGAATCTGAAATAATATTCTAAG
This sequence comes from Puccinia hordei, assembly GCA_007896445.1. Taxonomy (NCBI): domain Eukaryota; kingdom Fungi; phylum Basidiomycota; class Pucciniomycetes; order Pucciniales; family Pucciniaceae; genus Puccinia; species Puccinia hordei. The sequence goes on from RDRW01000131.1 coordinate 148,749, forward strand.
TTTTCTTTATACTTTAGAAGTTATATCTAGATTCTGTGTTATATGTTTTTGTTTTAATAGTTTCTTTCAAAACAAAAGACGCAAGGTGTGCATTCTTTTGAGACTAAGAATATGAGTTGTATATTGGTATAATTTGCTATGGTCAGGATGTCTCTGAATTAGTAGCAGGCTGACATCTTGTATATATTCTCTCTCTCTCTCTAAATCAATGTGGCTACCTCTTTGCTTCATTCTGTCTTATTCATGGCATTTTCTTTCACCTCCTCTTTTCACTGCTTGATGGATGGATGTCTTGCTAGTAAAATATTTTTCTGTTTTTTTTTTTAACCTTCTTCTCTATCCAGTCTTCCATGAAAAAATATTCCCCAATCTCCTCTATGATTCCTATAACAGTATCATAAAAACACGTTAAATTTTCTAGTGGTGTGGTCTTCTTTTTACTTTTCTATGTTGTCTTGTCATTTCTCATAGCTTACCCTCTTTTTGTGGCTACATTCACCCCCCCAAGCAAACTCCCCGGGTGGAGATTTTGCATGGTCCCTTGCCACCCACGGGGCAAATCACTGGCCACACCCGGGTGGAGAAGACGAAAGCCCTGGCCACTCGTCCGATGCAGCCGTCAATACCGCCGATCCGTTATTGCCGCCGCCGCCCACCTCATTCAACGAAAGGCTACTCACCAATCCCAATCACGCAACCACTGAGCCATGGATATACCACCTATTCAGCAAATCCCATCCACCTTGGCCTCCCAACCACTCGTTCATACCACCAAGTAATTCCGCCCCCCAACATGTATTCGGGCTGACATGATGCTTTACCCCTGTTCCCCAAGGACCAAAGCACCAGCCCAAATAATATGTCCGTATCCTCATCAAGGGGCCCGCTTTGATCACGGTCTTCAACCGTAGTGCCTCTCCGGTTACGCTCCACCTGGAAGCCCAGCCATTTCTGGACAAGGCCTCTCAGCGGCCACAAGCCAACACTCGGGACAATCCAATCGCTCCTCGCCCAGATACCCTCACATTCATTCGAGAGAATTTCGGCAATCTCCGTGCCAACATGCACAACACCAACGACTTCATCCGGGTGGCTGGGCCCATTTTTTGATGTGAGTTAAAAACGTTGCGCCTATTCCCCAACAGCTTTGACTGACTCATTTCTCTTGGCGGATCCAAGCCCATGAGAAATGGCCTGCTACCATGGTACTCATGCTTGCAGAACTCGAGAGGATATGTGATCAACAATTGTTGCCGACATGGTGGCTCAGTTGAGACCTGGGTCTCCGCCGGGATCAACCCGTGCAAGAATCATCCCCGTCCCAAGTGGAGACTCTGTCACCTCGCCTAAGGCATTGGGTACAACGCAAATAGGAATTAGATTATTTCAATCAGATCTCAACTGCTATGGACGACTTTCTGGCCGTGGCCACTTTCTTAGCCATGAGAGTAAGTCGCGCTGATTTATAAACTAATCATGTAATAAATCCAAGCTAATTAACTATTAATTGACCAACTACTAGCTAGGTCATTGTTGAACAACAAGATGATTCAATCTTTCCCATCATTTCCCTGCACCCGAAATAGCAAGACGATGCCAGTTGGAACGCGTATTTCGTATCAATTATCGGTCAGCTCAAGGCCAACAAGCCCCTTTCCTTCTTGCTGGTGTCTGATAATGGCCAACTTGCCGACTAACGGCAAACCGGTAGAATGATTTGGTCACCAATGTTTACTTGGGGATGCGCCCGCACGCCACCCGGTGACAAACCCGCCTAGCATATTTACAACTTGTTATTAACCTCAACCCAGTCAAAGCTGTACTACTATGCCCTTGCTGGACTGATCCTTCAAAGGGATTCCGCACTATGAGATGGCTTCAATACAGTTGACTGGGTTGATCCAGCTGGCTTTGCCTTGCCAACCGATAGAGGAACTAGCAAAAAGTTAAGTGAGACACCTGAACCACCTACTACCGTCGAGAATCTATTACAAGTATAAGATTTTGTAGTCTTTAGATCTCTCTAGCTGTCACATCTTCTTGTTTATTCATCTTATAAAACTACAATTCCAACACAACATCTAAAGGTATTCTGTAGCTTGGAGGGGGTTTTTTTTTGGTAACCTTAGAAGGCAACATGATTATATGTTGGGCTAACCACTTGATAAGGTATTTATTGAGTTTCTTATGAGGACTTATTTAAATAGAAAGAAATTTCAAAAAAAGTTTGGTGGAGGTTCTGCTGCTGTTATCTATTGAAAACTTCTGAAATCGGTGTCAAGAATCGCTTGGAGAAGTTGATCTCTTGCATTTTGTACATTTATATTTATTTAGGATATGAATGAGAAGGTGTCTTTCTGTAGATATTTTGTACATATTAATTAATTTACATAAACAATGTACATAAATGTTTATTTCTTGACCCTCTGTGCCCTTCGATCATTGAAAGGGGGGTTAATTAATTTGAAAATATGTACATTTAACTTTTTCCCTTCATCACTCATCTTCACCAACATCAACAACAACAACCATCATCATCAACAACAACAACCACTTAACGATGAACCAACCAGAATACTTTGAACTCAAACAGAATCATCCAAACCAACAACCAATCAGTAACACGAGCTTATCAGAACTAGATCAACACTTCCATCTATTCAGAGAATCGATCCAACAACAACCTAATAACCAACCACTACTACTCCAACTCAAGCATCAACTCATCTCAACCATCCAACAGATCACCAACAATAATCAAACCTACTTCCCACTCAAACTAGAACGAAAGGTAAATATCATCCACTCCCCCAAACTAAATATTCACTTTCCTTATTCATCACTCACCACTCCTCTCTTTCCTTCTTATACGCTCAGTAGAGGTCCAGACAACGATCTGATAACGAACAGACCAACCATCATCCAAAGGCAGCCAGAGCGGATGGATCGATCAACTCAACAGCCGGTTTACTCTCCAGGCGTAGCTCACAGATCGCTATTACCCCACCCTCGATTAACTCAACCCCCAATGGTTTGATCTCTGATCTCGTCGGAATACCACCCGACCTACTCAGTCCACCTATCACCTACTCCGATCCATCATCAACCAACCAATCCCAATTCTCAACCAACCTCAACCATAACTTTCATCCACTCCAACCTACCCGGAGAACACCAGCCGATTCACCCAACCCAAGCCAACCTAACAACCATCCCCCCCACTCCCACCCTCACCCTCACCATCATCAATATCATCATCATCAACATCATCATCATCATCATCCACCAACCTGTTACTCAACCTCAGAAACACCCCTCATCTCCCCTCACGAACTAGCCTCAAAAAACCCTAACGAAACCTCATTCCAAACCATCTCCAGTCCTCCCCTCAACGAACCACCCCACGGGAACCTAACAAGTCCGTCCATCTCTTCATATCCCCTTCCCCCCAGAGATCGATCGACTGACTCTCCTCACCCATACCTAGCCACCAATCAAGTCAAGCACGGCGGAAAATCTGAGATCCTACACCTTCAGCTATCTGGTATCATTTCAGATCTAACATACCAACAACAACAACTATCCGATCCTCAAACAAACCTCTCAGCTGGCTCAACAGACATCCCTATCACCGGGAACTCTACCCTAAATTCACCCAAACTGCTTCAATCCGTCGACGATCAACTTCACCTCCTACCCTCCGATCGCCCGGGTAAGTTCACATTCACCCTGCCTTCCCAGTCCTCACCGCCGATCATCACAGAAAACACTCGTCTCCGACCATCTCGTCCAATGGTCCGACCCCACAGTAAATCTTTCACCTCCGCCAGGATCCTAGGATCAGGTCATTTTAACCTCTCTCTCTTTGTTGATCTCTTACTACTATCCTTATTACTATCAACACCCCTCTCTCTCCAAGAACCCCCTCCCCCCCCAAAAAAAAAACTCAGATTGATTTCTGTCACTAAAGCTCTTTCCTCTTCTGTCCAAAGACCTCCATTCCTGTCCCAGGCTAGCCAGCGATAGTAAGATTTCCCAGACCTCGTATACCTTTTCATCTCCATCCCTACTTCCAGATGGCACACAAATCGACCTATCATCGCTACCCGGCACACTCTCCGGGCTTTCAACAACCTCCTCCACAATAGGCTTAGAGCTCTCCCAAGATGAAATCATGCAGGATAGCATGATAACCGATCCGCTACCAATTCAACCCGAAACTTTACCCTCGTCTGAACAGATATCCAACCCACCTATCGACCGTCCACCAACGACCCGTTCCCGTGCCCAAACGATCGAATCTCAGCGACCATCTCCTGACGCGGGTTGCCCGGCGGGAGACCCCGAGATCAGTACGACGATCGAGCACACCCCGATGGACACCGTCGACCCATCGACCCATCCCGTTCTAGGCCCCCCATTACATTCGCCATCCGACATGCCCCCACCCGCCCCAGAACCCTCCCTCATCGTTTCCTCATCTTCCATTTCCGTCCCCGCTCACCCCGACGACCATGCCCAGATCATCAATCCCCCCACCAGAGTGCCCTCACCCCCGGTAAATCGTCAGATGGGCGCCGCAAGTGCTGGCGTCAGTCCCCATCTTGCCGCTGAGCTCGAACCTATCTTCAACCGATGGTTGGGCAGATTATGCTCCGATCGTCAGTCCTTCCCCCCCTACCTTCTTGATTTTTTTTTTTTTTCACCTTCCTGAATTGGTTTTGATTGAAATCATTAATGACAGTCGAAATGAAAGACTCAAAGGGCGAACCGATCCATCAGACCCTGATGGCACGTAAGATGCAGAGGCTCGAAGAAAGCGCTGATTTCCGCCCATTCAAGTTTCGTATCCAGGCTTTCACCAACTCGTTCTTTGAGGAACTGGTCCGGAATGGGTTCCAAGAGAAGGATTTGCCCATGAAAAAGGTATGCCATTGATCCTTTCCTGCAGAAAGGTTACTCACCCTTCATTTTCATTTTCCTTAGGTTCGACAGTATCTTTGGTCTCAGTCTTGCATCTCTCGGTTTAATGAAGAGGGAAAGAAAGCGAAGTAAGCACGTCTGGAAGATAAAGAATAACCGCAAATATTTTTCTGACATGAGAGTGATGTTTGAAGGTCAAAGGGAAACCACGTCTGGCATATCGAGGCAAAGAAGATGATGAATGGCCAATGGAGTTTCCTACATTTCCAGCGCAAGATTATGGGAAACCCGCCATCAGAAGCCCATGCGGGTATCAAATGGACATGGGCCGCAAAAGTCTGGGATCCACAATGCTCGGCTCAAAATATCAAAGCCTCCTTCTCCTCGCCCGACCTCCCTACTTGGTTGTCTTGGAGAGGTAATATCTTGACTGGCGTCCCGACTCTTGATCTTATCGGCAGATCTTATCACATCACCGTCCGGGCGACTAGTAATCATAACTCTAAACCTTCCTCCCTCGATTTTTCTTTTAATCTTACCGTCAAGTCTCCCGAGGAACTGAGTAATTAAACTTCGTTCCCTTACGAATCGTTCTTAATCAATACTCACTCCATCCCCCCTCCTTTTTTTTTTTTTTGAATAGTTACAAATCGCAAAAATCGAAACGCTGAGGAAAATCACTCGACACAATCTGATTCGAATGTCCCACAAAGTTCTTCTGAACAAATTTCGCTTGATAATACCCCAACTCACTCCCCACCTGACCTTGCAGCTCTCACCAGTGGAAGTTCATCCGCATTTGATCCGGTCCCGAATAGTATGCTATTATCAGAAAGGCAAGTTCCCGGTCTCTCGCGCACAGATTCTAGCGAGAGTGTTCCGATCAGTTCACCATCTCTTGAAGATCCGCCGAGGATGGGTCGAGCCGGGTTGGATAGGATTTTAACCGAGAATAGTCTGATGCACGACTTACGAGCAGCAGTTTTCAAAGACGGCGAGAATCTTGATTTCGATACTGCCCATGCAGCCGAGGTCCTGAATCGAATGATGAGTGGCACACCAACAACAACGACGACGACGACGACGACGACGACCTCCGAGGCCGTGGCCGAGGCGCTTGGCAAGTTAACTGATAATAACACCCATCAAGCTACTTCACTGGCCGCCGCTCAATCCCAGTCGAATGATTTATCTTCATCCGCCCATCCGCTCGCACTCCATCTCAACCAGCAGATCGGCTTAACGGCTCAACGACCGGGTGCTCTTATGGGGGTGTCTGGTGAAGGTCAGATGACAACTGGCTTACTGATGCTCCCTTCGAACGGGGGAATGGTAACGAGCGAGTTGGAGGGGGAGAGCTCCTCTGGGGAGACGACTGGGCTGGGGCATGCCCTGGAGAGGGCAGGACTGACTGAACCAGGAGGGATCCTGCTCGATCAGATCATCAGTCCTTCTCAACTGATGTCGGGGCCGATGGAAATCAAATCAACGGCCGACTCAACTCTAGCCCTCGGCGCCGTCGTCCATCATCATCAACAACAACAGGCCGTCGCTCTCCACCAAGCCAGACTCCAGACCGTCCGCGAAAACCTCATGTCCCCCGATGTGTTCGTATCCGATTCCGCCGGTAACCTGATTCGTACCGCTATCGTCTCTGATGACCCCGTTGCTCGTCAATTTGCCGCTGACGTCCTCGCTCCTATGACCGCCACTAACCCCTCTACTTCTTCTATTACCGCTACCACTACTACCCTCACTGGCTCCTCGACTGATCCTTCTCTCCTACCTTTAGCTACAGCGAACGCTCCTATAACAACAACAACAACAACAACAACAAATGCCACTAACTCTTCCGCCTCACTCTCCCTTCCGGCTCCCCTTCTATCTTCCTCTGACATTACACCCCAAAATCCTAACCCTCTCCCTTCTTCTCAAACCAAAACTTCTTCCTTAAACTTTGATGTTCATAACAATCGGTCTGAGATCCTTCTTCAATCTACGACCACTCTTCAACCTGTTCTCCTTCTTCCTCTCACCAACCTCCAACCTCCCCCTCCCCCTCCTCCTGACACTGCTGTAAATTATATTCCTGGTGGTACCGGTACTACTGGATTATCTTCTTCAACTTGAAGAAAATTCATTCTTCTTACATTTTTACATCTGCAGCTCCCTCTTCTTTCTTATCTTCTTTTCATTTTAAACCATGGACTCTCTGCGTTTTTCCCTAATCTTTGACGCTCTGGGCGAGAGATGAGGGGGCGAGGGAGGGAAAAGAATGTATTGTGAATTAGATGTGTCATTTCTTTTCAAGTCCGATTCGATTTCTAACGACGCGGGAGAGGAGCCCCTAACTCGAGGAGAGGAGAACCCGACGACGACGACGATATCAACTCCGCCTAACAACATAACGCCTTCGCTTACGTTGACCTTCGATACACCCACACATCCTCGCTTTCAACATACACATCCTCCTCTTCGACACCTCATGTATCACCTTTGCTTCTATCATCCTTACCAAAAAAATCGAGACGATGCCTTCATCTTTTTGGATGCCTTTTTTTATTTTAAAAAGTTTTTCTTTCTCAAAAATCGTTTTCTTCCCTCAACATATATACAACAAAAGTGTTCACATCCAATACACACCATCACACACACCACCACACACATACATCAAAGAAAAATACAAAAATGGCATCATACACGCGCTCACACTGAAATACACGACCATGAACATTAGTCATCTTTTCCTTTCTTTTTTTGATATGATCAGCTTATTGTATGTATTGTTTTTTAGTATTTCTGATCAATACGCAAATAGGTGTAATCATTGTCGTTATATGCCTGGCTGGCTCGCTTGTTATTCCTTTTTTCATTTTTTTTTTTTTTTTTTTGGTTTTTTGGTTTTTTTTTGGTTTTTGAAAAGAATAAACTTAAATATTTGATTGATCTCTTTTCTCATTATATTTATTTATTGTTTTTATTCTTTATGATATCTCTATCAATCTATCTCTCAATCATCCTTTTGATCCCCTACACTCCGAACCTCTTCACATCCACATTTGTCTCATGTATATGTACAACTCTCTCTCACCATCAACCCCCCCCCACTTTTGTTTTTGTTTTTGTTTGTATATCCTCTTGTGTTCTTTATCTCGACCATCTTGCGTGTCTTGGGTTTCTCTGTTTTATAGTTTATTGTTATACAAGGGGTTTCTTTACTTTTTTTTTTTTTGGTTTGGCTTGGCTTGATCGGTGTTGTTGGCGATCAATGGGTCTTGTGCCTGTCTTGTGTGTCTTTTTTTTTTATCACTTCATGTCTAGTTCACTATATATATTTGGTCTTCTCTTTTCATATATATATATAATGTAGGTATTTTATTTGATTTTTTGTTTTGTTTTTGGTCTTGTTGAAGTGTTCAAACAAAACCAAAACCAAAACCAGAATCTACAATCAAGTACATAAATTGTTTTTTGGTTATTTTATTTTTGTGACTTGTATGTTGTGGGGTGCGTGTTATTGATTCATGTACCAGAGTTAGTCCCAGTGGTGTGTCAGAAGAAGATATGGCTCTGTTTTTATTTGTTCATCTGAGGGGGGGGGGGAGGGAGGAGCTGATCATGTTGACTAAAATGTGGATTGAGGTCTGGCAAGAACAAAATGATATGAGCTGGGAAGATCAAGAGTGCAGAACCCTCATGAGGGACTCAGAACACCAGAAATAAAGTCTCCAGATGAGCAAGTCTAGTTGGTATATAGCCTCAGAACTAAGTGTGGTTGGTATTCCAGATGGGGGACAGATCAAATACATGACAAGAAAGGGGAGGCCAAAAGAATGAAAGAGGGAAAAAAAAGAAATATGCACTCTTTTGGGAATGGGGCAGAACTCTAACAAATGTTTGCATATTGGCCACACACACATATTTATGTTCCTCATATTGAGGCATGCTCTCCTGTGTATATGTCTCAAGATCCAGATGAAAAAAGAGTTGTGTCACCCTGTTGGTTGGTCATACACATCATTCAACACCTTGTTGAAACATACACTCCCAAGAATTAGGGTGTTGTGGAGCTTACAAGCCCTCCCCCACTGTGGTGACATGTCAATCCAAGATTCTTTCCTGGGTCTTGCTCTCAGTGGTTTATGCAGTCTTATATCAAAGCCAGAGGAATCTTGTCCAACCAGATTGTACAGTCTTAATAGAAAGCAAGAGACATACTTACACACCTTCCACTACTGTTAAGATTTCACTCATTCATTCCTGGAAGAAATCCTCTCATACTTTTACAGTCTTGATGGCACAGGGCAGGGATGAGTCTGAAAAAGATGATTTGGCTGAGTTTAGGCTATCTCCCTCCATCTTACACTGCTATCCACTCTACCAGACAAACCTTGGCCAATCTCTATCAATAAAAAATGAAACTTGATATTAGATTCATATTGAATTGGTTGAGGTGATCATCCAATTTTAAATGGTTTTAGTGGATCCTGTTTTATAATTGGATAACCTAATCCTCCTTGTGGAAGCTTATGTTGGTAATGGCACCTTCTGGAAAGACTGGAAAGTATTGACACAGTGTCTGTCATCCAATGGGCTGGGAGCCAGAGCTGGGGATGAATGTTGGTCACATAAAAATGTCGTAGTTTTAGGGCTGTGTAGACTCAAACTGCAACCTGTTCAACAATAACTACAAGAGTGATTGGGGTTAGGGTTGAGGCTATCCAATGCAAACTAGGATTCACAAACAAGTGCAATACCAGTTGATCACAACTGGTGAAATATACATAAATCCAGGGTAGGTACCTTTAATTGGATTTAGAGCATCCATAGTTGTTTCACTAAGTTGTCTGCAACTTTGCAGAGAGTTTAAAGGGCTCTATTAGATACCAAGAATATACACTGTTGTGGCTTGGTACAGGGATTCTTCAATTTCCAAACCAAGCTTTCCCAAAACTTGTGGACTTGTCAACTCAGCTTGCTCAAACACAACCACCCCTCTCATGAAGGGGTGTTTTTTTCATAGTTAACTTACCCACATGTGTAGATGATAACCATTTAATCAACTGGGTAGGTTTGTATTTTTTTGGAGGCTGTTTGTAGGAGGGGGACTCAAGGGTTCAGAGGTAAGACTTTGATTGGAGATGTTCAGCTTTCCACTTAAACATGTACTACTGAATAAAAAGACACATCCACACACAATATCATCAATTTTCTCAATCCTCTCTTATGACTAAGAGCATCCCCAGTTGTCTCTGTTAAGTGGCTTGGTAAGCCAACTTTACAGAGAAAGAACCCCCACGTGCTCCAATTGCGGCTTCTTTAAGTAAATATTCTTGAGGATTCTTGGTAAAGGTCTCTACCAAGCTTTGTAGGGTAAGTATTACAGCCCCTATCAACACCACAGCACAAACCCTACCACCAAACCGACTACCAAACAAGTTGAAGAGTCCCCATCACTTGATGGTTTACCGGTGGTCAATCGTGCCTTGCTGCTAGAATATCTCACGTCTTATCCGGGGTAATGGCTTGAAGATCTGGGGAAGAATGGAATAATCTCCTCAGTCGCAGAAGCGGTATCCCACCAAAAAAGTGAATGAAGGTACACAATCAGTGGCGCACTCATCGGCCGCCTGGCCCAATGGTCAAGGCGCCTGCCTACGATGTAGTCGACGAGCAGGAGACTCCAGGTTCGAGTCCTGGGGCGGTCGAGGGGCCCGAGGCACACTGCTTCCGCGTACTTTTGGGCCAGAGGCCGCAGGTGATGTGTGGGCCGGGGGTTGGGGAATGACTGTTAACTGGATGCTTTTTGTTCTTTCAAAGATGTGTTTGTTGAATACAACAACCAAAGTTTACTTGAGGGATAGATAAATTTAGAGAAGAAAGAAACAAAAGCAACAATACAAAGCCCAAAGGAACAAAGATAGTACTCAAGGGTATCATTACGAGAGCTCATTCAAAGCATTTACGGAACGGTTCAAGCCGACAAGATGAGAGTGATTCTGATTAGAGAGAAAGTTTTCGATCACTTGAGGGTCTTTAATAAAGCAATTATTAATCTTACGAGGACGGCCGTTATGGTGTTTATTGGTTTTAGATCTGATGATCAGTGAATTGTTCTTAATGATCAATGGATCCGATAGTTTTTCTTTCAATTGGGCTCGTAAGATCTTTGCTTGGCTCATTGCTTTGTTGTCCCCCTTTGACTTCGTTTGTCTGTCTTTATCATCTACATCAGAACTGACAAGATGTTGATAAATAGATGCATATATTTATGTAAGCGTGGGTACTTCGCCGCGTGGAGTATATCACATCAAACGGGTCTGAAAAGAAAATACTGACTCATCGTTCGAGTTATCGAGGTCAATCTCGAGCATCTCAGCCGTCTTTTTCATCCAGTTCTCATCGTGGGATTGTTTGGTCGATTTGTGCTCTAGGTTGTCAATCTTTTTGGCCAACTCCAATAACTCTTTCAATTTATTCGAAATTGAATGCTCAATCGGCGGGGATGGTAGATTATCCGCTAAGACATAGAAGATTGGGTTGGTGATATAAAGAAGAAACGAGGGCGAATGATCAATGTATGCTACGGAGATGGAAAAAAGGCTAGAAGTACCAACCTCGACCCAAATTCTTCATTAGACTTCTCCAAGTTTTGAGTTCGTCTGGCGCAATTAAAGCCAAAGCAACGCCGCTTTTTCCAGCCCTGGCAGTCCTACCGGACCGATGGACATAGCAATCAGAAGACCTAGGAACCTGGTAATGGATGACATGGTCGACCTGTGGGATATCTAATCCTCGTGCAGCCACATCAGTCGATAGCAAGATCGTATTCGAGCTCGAACGGAATCGATCTAACGATTTCAGTCGAGACCTTTGTTGCATTTCTGAATGCAACGTTAATATTGTCGAATGAGGTAATAACAGGTTCAACATTGGTGATAACCTTCGAAGGGCAGAGATCGAAGATAAGAATACGATCGTCCGCCCCGTGTAACGCAGCATGAAGTGCAACAAGTATAGATCCTTACGGTCAAAATGAGCATGCAAGTTATGTCAACAATCTAGATGGCTGAACGTAGTGGTAAGCTGAACTGACTTTGTCCTTAAGCACGCATTCGATCTTGCATTCCTTGAGTCCACCGACCATTCTTCCTTCAGGGGTTAAATCAATCAATTCTGGATGAGGATCTCTAAAATCGATCTGTTCCAGTAAATCATGCATCGGATCGGCAGGGGGTATCGAGCCCCCAACAGTGGGTGGTTTTCCTTTGAAAGACTTCTTCTTTAGATTGATCTGCAAATTCTTATCCATTGTAGCTGAAAAGACCATCGTCCTAATCTGCTCATTGATGAAATTATCAGCATTACTTGCTTTGGATGTCCATTCATCTTCCCATTCTTCATTTTGATCATCATCCTCTTCGCCAGTGGCATGCCGAGAACGGCGCTGTTTGGGGCGTTTAGTCAGTTTCAAGATCTTCTCGAGCTCTTCAAAGTGGCCCTTCTCAATCATCTTATCAGCCTCATCGATGATTAACCAGTCCAACTTGCGTTTGATTCCCTCCGCGAATTCGTCCCAGCTTTGGATCATGTCCCAAAGCCGACCGGGTGTAGCGATGACGATGCAGCCTAGACCACCTTTTCCAGGCTCCATAAGCTTCTTGCTCCGTTCGAGTTGTTTGCGTTGCTTAGCCATCGCGATCCCCCCGCAAATCGAGACGGTCGTGATGCCGGTCCGGTTTTTCGAAGAGCTAGGCTCACCCGCGGCATCTTCTTGGGATGGATGGGTCTCACTGCACATTGCCTTGAGGAATGTGTCGATGTGAGCTTTTACTTGCAGACATAACTCCCGAGTTGGGGTTAGGACTAGTGTGACTATAGGCAAAACTTGGGGGCTTGATTTCACTATCGATGGGGGCGAAGAAAGGATGAGAGCATTAAGGATTGGAAGGGCATACGCCAGAGTTTTCCCTGAACCTGTCTCGGCAATCACGACTAAATCTCGAGGATAATCCGCGGAACACAGTGAGACTGGTAAGCTTGCTTCCTGTACAGCCGTTGGTGTGGTGAACGATAGATTATATAAGGCACGTTTGATCGGACTGGCCAGCTTGAGATGTGACCAAGCAGGTAATAGTGAATCTATGTGAGTGATAAGTCGCCAGTGAGAGGTCAAGTCGTTGTTGATAAGTTAGACGGCTGGTACGACAAAATGAAGCACTAACCATCGAAAGGCAGCATAATCAACTGTTCATCGATGTCTCTTTCCATGTCGGACATTCCATCAAGATCGGCAGTCGCAGCCCAATCAACATCACCTAATTCATCGTCTACTTCTTTGCTTTCTCGCCGTTTTTGTTCAGTTTGACTATCTTTGACAGAATCGGTATTGATAACGGCGGGGTTGATACTCTGCGCATTTTGCTTGAGTTGTCTTAGCTGAGCCAGCCTTTCCTTCTTAGCTTTTTTCCTTAGTTCTTTGTCAATTGTTGCTTGCCCGGGTGTGACTTTTGGAATGTCGGAATCGGGTTGTCTCACTACGTCCTGGCGGTCTTTCTCTTCAAACACCGGGCTTTTCTTATCGTCACGATGTTCTTCCAGTTGGTCCAGATTACGTTTACGGCTAGACTGTTTGATATCTTCCCAAACCGAACCATCGAGTTCTTCCAAGCCTAACAATCCACCTCCATCCGGGTCGAAGGATAGACCATCGCCAATGAAGTCAGGTAGTTGGACCTTCTGCCAAGGTAGCTTGTCAAATGCCGTGGGTTTTGTTGAGTCGATTCCCATGTCAAACGATGGTATCGGTCCTCGTGGGTCCTCAGTTTCGCTTTCAATCAATCCAATCGGTTCATTATCGTCGAATCGTGGCTCTTGCTCCGGCCCCGTAGCTTGCTTGATTTCTTTTCTTCGTGTCTTCTTGAGAGGTCGAACCATTCTGATGAATTATTGATGTCTTGTGGATACGGATTACCTTCGGAGCCCTCTCTAACAGTCAGTAAATTGCTCGCCATCTTGCATATTCAATTTGACTTGCATCAAATTTATGCAACGATGGCAGAGGAAAAGCTGACTTCGTTACTTTCACATCGGCGTTCTGGAACACAAGCGGTATATTCTACTAACTCACTTGAATAGAAAAACTTGACAAAGTCCCCCTCTAAGTCCCCCTCCTGAATTGACGCATTTTAACGGTTTGGGAGATAAGTTGATATCGCTAGCCGGGAAAAGAATGCTTTATGAGATAACTTCAGCTTGACGATGGAATGAAAAAAAGAATGAAAAATGAAAAGGCCTTCTTCAACTTGCCTTAAACCTTGCCAAGTTTGGTGGTCATGACACCCCTCTGTCTTCCATTATTATTATTATTATTATTTGAATTCCAATATCTGCAAAGATGAGTACTTACAGAATGAATCAAAACAAGCCTCTTGGAGGGGCAGGAGTATTCCCAAATCAAAGTAGAGTTCAAGAGCAGTATGGTTTCATAATGGCTCCCAAATTTTTCAATGCCAAATGAAGATAGACAGAGGTTTGAAAATTTACAGTTCTATCTACGTACAACTAAAGGAATGGCCTCTGAGGGCCAAACAACCCTTGACACTTCCTGTTCAGTTTCCAATGCAAAGGCCAAAATCAGCTATTCAATATCTAATGCCAACACCAACATTTGTAACTGAACAGAGAAAACTGTTGTGTACCCTACAGTTCTCCCCTTTGAAAATCAAAGTGCAATTTTGAAGGTCAGATTACACAATATCATCAGGAAAAATCTATGATCATGATTCATGAGCATATTGGATGCCTGGGTGTCAAGCAGTTGTCCAGTGAAGATTCAATATTTTATGATGTCACTTGTGAACAAGTGATCATAGATTCCTCCTGGTGTATATTTATGTGTAAAAGACATGGCCTAAACACTTTTGGTACTACAGAAGTAGTAGAGCTCAAAAAATAAACTCAACTTTCATGGGTGCCTCAAAAAAGGTGTGCATTTTTTTAGTAGAAAATTGGGAGCATTCACCTGTAGGGCCCCAGTATACAGTGACAGGAATGTGATATGTACTTAGAGGTTATGATGCACTTACAGGTTGTGCAATATTCACTTGTGGGGAAATGAATAATTTCTTAAATTTCACATTATGCATGTGCATCAATTTAAACAACAAAATTATACACATACATCAAGTTTCTTAAGAACTTATGACACATCCCCCAAGTAATTCTTTAGGATGTGCCCATGCAATGGATTTTTCCATGGCAATCTGTGTTTTAGGGGTTTCTTTTGATTTGGAAGTTGAAATGGAGCTGCTGGATGAATATTTTTCCATATTTTATGAACCAATTGAAATGGGTGAGAAGAATACTAGAAAGTTATGTAAAACTCAGAGGAAAAACAAAAGATTAAGAAAAAAAAAGTTTTGTTTTGAAAATTTGTTTGGTTAATTAACCTTTAAATTCTTGAACACCCCCAGAGGAGGCAGTGAACGTTCTGTGTGGTCCACTGCACATGCAATCTCTTGGTTGTTCAGTAAGTTCACAAGCAAAGACACAAAAGCAATGAGAATACACATCAATTTACTTTCAATGAATCTTATTGCAAAATAGAAACACATTTTGTTTGATACAGATGTTGAAATTTCATCATTCACTGTTGATCTCCTTGTTTTCTCTTTTCCATTCCCAACCAATCATTTCACTGCAGACAGACTGAACGTGCATGTAATCCTTCAACTTCTGTCCCACAATCTAACCCTAAATCTGTAGTAGCATTTAACCCAGCCGTCTAGATAGAAGTAAAACATCAGTTTTTCTAATAGTGCAGTAATCTCAATTTAATTTTCCTCTTTTATACAGTGTAACACATTTTCTTCCTGTTCTCAAAATAAAAAACCAAATCAATTCTGGATTTCTTTTTCTTTTTCTTTTGCTTCTGATTGGTTTGAACCACAAAACCCCCCATGTGTGTGTAGGACAGTGGTATATTATGGCTATGCCTAGGTCTAGGGCTATGGCTGATTCAGAGCATCCTTTTTCTGCTAATATTAGAATTCTGAATTATTATTATTGTCTCCGGGGTCAATAATATTGCAAGTGGTGGTGGCCTGAAAGCTACCATGCATCACAGTGCAATGGGGCATAGAAGAGCTACACTCACCACTGTGTAGCACTTTATGCAGTAAAACTGTTACACCATATCACAGAGGAATAGGAAACTACCTTGGACTATATTTTTGGTCTAGAACACATCATTTTATTCAGTCTAATAAACATTTTTTTATGGGGTTTAACTTGGGAATTCATGAATAAATAAATAAAGCCTTAGGTAATAAAAAGATAGAAGACAGATGAAAATCAAGTTTCAAAAAGAAATCACAACAATCAACATCACAAGTTAGGAAACACAATTTTAGAGATGGTGATCATAGTAAATAGGAGTAAAAATAACATCCAAATTTGGAAAGAATTTCATGAGGAGGAATGAAACCACACAACAGATGACATTGAATTATCAGATAAACAATTCTAAAAATTATCTATCAATGTTTAGAGAGATTTCTTGGCTCCTCTTGTTGGAAATTTTTTCTTTATTTTTTCCCATATTTTGTGAATGGAATTTCTGAACCTTTTCCACAAAATTTGAACTCTTTCTCTGAATTTAATTTCATCTTTAGGTAGGGGATTTTCAATTGGGCTCTCATCTTTGAAATTGTTTGATACTTTGGGTAGATCTGTGGTTGTGGGAATGGAATTTGAGGAATTTTTGACCAATGGATTGTTTTCTTTGGGTTGAACTTGAAGGTGCTTGTTTTTAATTTTATCTTTAGGTAGGGGATTTTCAATTGGGCTCTCATCTTTGAAATTTTTGGATACTTTGGGTAGATCTTTGATTGTGGGAATGGAATTTGGGGAATTTTGGATCAATGGCTTTTTTTTCTTTGGGTTGAACTTGAAGGTGCTTGTTTACTAGTGGTTTGAGGGTCACTTAATGGTGTTATAAAATAATTTGATTGGATTATCCAAGAAAATTTTAATGGGATAAGAATATATTGTCAGGAAAGTTTGAAACAAATGGGTTCCAATTATTGTAATTTTACCCACCTTTTGAAGCAAGTGGATCTGATGTACCAATCCATAGTTTAATCAATTCATCAACTTCATCAGAGCACCATTTGGAGTTTTCTTCTCTTCCAAGTTCATTTATTGCATATGTTTTGAAAGCATCTTTTTGTTGATTGGTCCAATCATAATGCGTTAATTCAAGTACTTCATTCAAGGTACTTGTTTTTTTATGAAAAATTCAATGCTTCCTGAATCAGCTCAACATTTTTATTTATGCATTGAAATATGTGAAAATTATCAATACACTTACAGGGAATATTCTGGTTCCAATTCTTTTACAATCTCATGTAGAGATTTCCCATTCTTCAGCATTGCATCTATTTTTATTGGTCTTGATTAAAACAGGACAAAAAATCAGTATTCTATTCATTTGTAGAGGTTGTTTTTTTTCAATATACTCACATTCTTCCTTCATCTACAAGATTTTTTAAAGTAGAAGAAATCAGATGTGGAAGCCAATAACTTCCATAATTTCCAAATGCTGGAAGCCATTGATTTTCAATGATCTTATTTAGGAGTTCAGGGTATGTTAGTTTATATTGTGGGGAAAAAATATGGCTTGAAACATGGTGAAATTCCAATGCAGTTCTGATGTTTTTTTTTTGGAAAGGTGTAAAATCAGTCTTCCAGTCTTTCATTTTTTTGAAATATTGACTATTTTTAATGACCTCATACTCTTTTATATATTAGAGAAAGAAACTTACATAATCCTGTGGTCTTGTGCTAATTTTTTATCTATATAATTTGGTTATATTAAATAGGAAATTTGATCAATTGTGACTTATAAGTATCAGTATCACCCAAAACTGAATTGTTGAAATTTGTTCATGAAAATTCTTTAACACCTACATGGTTTCTCACTTGTTAAAAATTTATAATGCTCCATAGGATCTCTGAGATTTCCAAGTTGCCAGGGAACCCCATCAAAATCCTTTTGAAAATCCCCACCTGAATTTTTTAAAAAATTCTTGAACATCATCCGTTCAGATTTCACAATTCCTGGATTCAACACTGTAATGTAATCATCTAGTTCTCTTTTTTTTGTTGGATCAAATATTTTTTTCAACCTGGATTCAGGGAGTTTTTTTCCAAAAATGTGAAAGATTTTTACATACAGGCTTTGGAATTGTTTCTTTATTTTTTCTAAAACTTCTTTGTGCAACCCCTGCTCCCATAAATTGTAATATTTTTTTTGGCTATAAAGATTCAATGAAGGAGACAGAATTGAATGAATACTTTTTATTCATAAAAGCAATAAGGGAAAAAAACCTACATTATACCCTTCCTTGTGGCCCAATCAATGTAAAGAGTTAGGAGATATGAGAAATCCAATTCAACAGTATCTGTGTATCTCTCTCTCCATGTTTTTAATCTGGAAAATCATTAATGAATAATTTTTTTTTTTTTTTTTGATTCAAACAGATTTCTCACATTAATTTATGGAAGAATATTTTGTTTAGATTATACATTGAAAACTAGCTAACTGTTTTGAATCAATAAAAGGTTTGATGGCAACTTTTATGTCACCTTGGTTTGAAATTGCAATAACATTCAATCTGAGATCTTCCCCATAATTCCCCTGTTCTCTAAAATCAATTTTATTATCAGTCAGACTTCCCTTTTGTAAATCAAATCATTCAGAACTCACATAAATTTGTCACTGGTATTAAGAAACATAAAACCTCAGTAAAAAATTCTTTTTGTTTAATTTGCAGCAATAATCAATCTATGCTTACTCTTTATTTCCCTTTGTAAATTCTTCATACCATGCACGACATCTCTCCTGGAATTCCAAATCATTTTGACTATGAAGAAAGAAAGAAACCTTGAATCAGAAGAAAAAGAAGAAAAAAAAAGAGAGGACAGAGAAGATAAAGATGAATCAACCCACGACTTGCTGTTTTCCTGCATCCATGAATAATGCTCAAAAACCAAATCTGAAAACCTGACATGCTGAGCCTCAAATTCCCTATTCCAAAATTGATCTCTAAAATATTTTCAAAATTGATTATGAACAATGGTGAGCTTGAATTTTATCATTTATTAAATGTCTCAACTTGAAAAAATAGACTTACACAAAGTAATGCAAGAAATCATCCATATGGGTTCTCTGATCAACTCCCAAGGCTTTCCCTCCAAGACCGTGAAACTCCATCAAAGTTCTATCATTAAAAATTCCTTCTATTGAGCAAAAAATACTTGATCTTTTGCTATATTGTTTGACCTACATGCCATCCATTTTTTGTTCTGCTTCTGTACTTGCAGGCTTGAATAAATAATGAGTGAACACCTCCTTCTGTTTCTTATCATGTGCATTGGTTTTGGCTACCTGACTATCAGGTAAAATATCCACAAAAAAAAAATTGGTTTGGATTCAGTGAGTCAAATAACCATTCACTGTGGGAAATGAAATCACCAAATATACGCTGCTTACATATTCAAATTCCCTTCAACGCCTTGGTCCAAGTGGGATCCCCTTCTAACATGGAGGATTAAAGATGTAAAAGGTAAGTTCAAATGAGAACGTGTGGTGCCTTGTTTGCCCCAGATCACTTCAAAATTTCTACTTACATATCCATTCTGGTCAATTGTTAATTTCAGGGAAAATTAAGAAAGTCAGGATAACTGATTAAGGTTGAATGTTCTCTGAATATTTTGGATACTCACTCTGGTCCTGTTAGAAAATTGCTGAGCAGAGATGTGTCACGTCTGGACAATCTGGTTGCCAAACTTTGGTGAAGTAACTCTGTGATTATTGCCAACAATGAGCAGCAAGTAATCAACTGGCCAGAATGAAGAAACATCCTTGTAGATGGTTTTGCTTTCTGGGTACGTTGAAGGGGAAGTGGAGACGAAAGTGTAAGATAATGGTGGTAGCATGCAGAGGTGGCGTAAGAGAAAAAAATAGCCAAGAAAATGGTGGCTTCAAAGCTGTTTTGATGAACAAGCGGCTAAACAATGCTGATAACAGAGCTCGCGTAATGGGAACCAACTGCTAGTGGGGCTAATGGCTAAGCTGGTGTCATATCATCCGAACGGATAAGAGAATGTCGGTAGCACAACTTGGCAAGAGTGGCTAGCGGACGCTGTTTGGGAAAGAGTTTATGCGGGGAAGAAGTGGGATGGTGAACTCATACATATTGAGGTTCTGCTTCGGCACGGAATACACCGGATACCGCTGCCTTCAGTCTCATGGAGTCGAGACCAAGCGCTACAGCCATGTCGTATACAAGGGACCAAGACATGCCCTCGCATCAGAGCCCTTCCATAGAACCGATTACACGGGTTGAAGCTACTCATGAGATTGAGACGCAGCATCACCGGGGACCACGTCCAACGGCCGTTTAACAACAACGATTCCGTCTAGTGTTTCAGCGGTCGCAAGACTTGCTGAAGATATCTTGGAGCACCCAACTCTCAGCCACATCGAATCCTTGGCCACGGCTTAAGATCCTGTAATTGCAGCGATGATAAACTTGGATACACGTACTTGTTGGGAAAGCTCAACGAAGCCGACAAGTATGTAAGCGGTTGACAAGCTAGCTGGCGCAGAACGCTTGTGGTCAGGCCAAGCTCACTCAAACTTCAGGGGCAAGGACTTTGTGGAGTTGAACAAGTCAGACCCCTTTCAAGGAAAATGATCCAACAAGTATTGGACTATTCTTATCGTTCGCTTGAGCTTTGGGACTGATATAAAAAAATGATTTACATCGATGCTAGTCAGTCAAAGTCCCTTAAGTGAAAACAAGCAGCGGGTTATGAAACCATGCATGCATAGGCAAGATAACCCAAGGTTACTTTTGGCACGAGGAGGAGACCCTCAGAGTTGACCTTTGTCGACGGTTGTCGACCGATTCAGGCCTAGATCGTCCAGATTTTCTTCAGAAAGGCAGTAGGAAAACTCACCGAACGAAATCTCGGCTATGGTGCCACAATTTATATAAGTTCTGAGATTCCCCTCACCCACACAAGCCCGATAGGTGGCCCGATTGTTCAACTTAGAAGCCCGTTTTATTTTTTGATTTTATTTGGGTAGGGGGGAGGAGTTAGAGCATCATTTTTGATGACTCCTTCTTTTCGAGGTAGAAATTACAAGTCTTGAAGAAACGATAGAGGAGGAGGGATCAGTTTGAAAAAACGAGGAAGAGGTAAGATAGATATAACATATGCCGTCAGGAATTTTTTGGGGTGAACAAAAGAGGCGATCACCATATTTTATTAGTAACGAAAAGATGCCAAAATGAAGGTCGTTATCACCCATGATCTGTCCTTAAATAAGATGCGAGAGGAAATAAAGTAAGTTCGATTTCTGATCGCGCATATCATTCTTTTGGGACTAAGTTATTACAGTTCAAAGCTGAAAGGAAAATCATGTGGAGAATGAATGATGATAGAAAAATAGGAAGAGAAGGAGAACAAAACATATACATACATATATACTCAAATGTGTATCAATAGGTGCATATACACAAATGTGTATAAATATATATTCAGGAACAATGGAAGAAACGAGATGACGAGACATGGCCCGCGCGGAAGGAATACGTAGGATGGGTAGACATGGGAGAGAGAGTTGACGCTCAACAAATAAGATCAACTGGTCAACTGAGGGTTTTCAGCAATCTTTTGCTCTTCACGCTGGTCGTTCTCAGTGGTCTGATGGAGTTGTTCGGATGAAGTGTTATTTGGTGCTTCAGGGACCGTGAGGGCACTAAGTTTGGCCTGTAATTCGTCGACAGTAGTTGGAGTCTCAAGGATGATATCAGCTTGAGATTGTTGTTGTTGTTGTTGGGAGGTTTGAGTATCAAGCAATCCAGCCAACTCTGCTGCAATTTCTTGGTCATCAATCGCGCTGGGATCGTATCCCTGGTTGATCGCCTCGTCTATCTCTTTCTGGTCGGCGAAGACCTCTTCCAAGTTGTCCATCGTCTGTGAGACTCGGTCAAGGTTCAGAGTTGGTTGGGACAGCAGACTTTTCAACGTCTTCGTAGATGTCTCGTATGCATTCATGATCTAGTCCATCCATTTAATGATTTCAGCAGTCGTCTAATTATTTCGGATTCAGTTTTGAACTCACCTCAACATCGGTACTCGCTTGCTCAATCCTCAGATAAACTGCATTTAAGGTCTCAAGGATCCCGATACGCTGGCTAAGGACTGTTTTTAGTGCTCTCTTCGATTTGAGTTGAGTGGCTGCGATCTCAGGTTGAGATTTTTGGACATATTTCTTCGCCTCTTGAGTTCGTCTGGACCCACACACACAATCCAATAGATCAGCCTGAGGGATAACAGCAGTTGAGACGGGGGGGGGGGAGGCTTACTGCTCGATTTGAGCACCAATGGTCTGAATCTGTCGGTTTAGCTGATGAATAGTCTGTTTGACAGACAACACGCCACGATCAACTTCATTAATTGGAGGAGGGCCAATCCTGGAATACTTGGCCCCCTCTCGGTCCGTTTCAATAGAGGTGGGTAAGACAAACTTGATGACCTATTGATGTAAAGGAAATCAAAAAGGAAAAAATGATTAGCAACAGCCTTGGAGAAGGGAAACCGTCCGAACAGTTACATTTTTTTCAGATATCAAGATCTTTCGATCACGTTCGAGATGTTTCAGAAGGATGGAGAGGTCTGTAGCCGACAGTTTGAGGTTTGGTTTAGGGGATGGGAATAGGTCTCTGGTTAGTTGATCTTTGAATTGTGAATGAGTAAACAAACAGTCAATCGAGGGAGATAGTCCGATGAAGTGCTGTTGGTATCGTTCGATAACTCGATCGGCTGCTTGTCGGCTTGAAGGGAAGAATGAGTTGAAAGGTTGAAAAGAATGAATATAAATAGATAAATATATATACATATATTTAAATATATATACATATATTTATTTATTTGCAGTTCTAGATCTAATCAACAACGCACGGACAGGAGTAAGAGATTAACCCAATCGATCTTGACGATCTTTAATTTTTGTTCGAGCTCGAGTTGATCGAATCGTTGGTCGGGGTCGAGGATGGTACCCCTAGTGAGCGCTCTGGAGGCCCAGGAGATCGAGCGTACCATGGTAGTTGTGAGACCGATTGCAGGGCCCCAGCCAGCGGTTGAGAGGAAGGAGTCGAGTGGGGCTATGAGGGCTGAGGAGGAAGGGGTTGAGAGTGAGGAGAGTGCCCAAAGTGGACAGGCTAGTCCGTAAGGTTTACCAATCGAAGGACGCCTGAGTGCTTCGAGAAGTTGATCGTTGAGATGGAGTACCAGTCGATCGGTCTCTTGTTCTTCTGCTTCATCCTCTCTTCTCTCGATGACCTGTTTAGACTGTAAGCCTAGTCTGAGTAGATCGGTAAGGATGATCTGCCAGGTTGAGTTATTCGAATGGAAACCGGCTGGGTTAGATTGACGAGTTGAGCTGTAGTCCGAGTAGAGTGATTCGATTCGATCGTTTGACTTGAACTGATCGAGTGAGTTGAGGTATTCGTCGATGGTCGATGGAAGGGTGGTGCTGTTGACCATTGCGAGAGTGTTGATATTGATGTTGTTGGTGTTGGTGTTGGTGTTGGCCGGGTGTGTGAGTGTGAGTGTGTGTGTGTGTTTTTTGGGGGGGATCAGATTCAAGTGTATCAACTGAACCCCCCGGGGCATTCTCCCGGTGAATTTTCTTGAGAAGAATTGCTGTGACGTGGTGTATTCGGTATTTCTAATTGGTGTGTACCAGGTTCATGGTTGAGGGACTCACAGAACCTATTGGAGAGACACCAGGACGGTAAAAAGACTGTCTACAACCAGAAGAAAGTAGATTAATTGACACCAGTTGACAACGGCCAATATTGTGAGTCCACTTGAATAAAATGGCATCCTTTGTGGCACAGTCACTATACAGTGACTATACATTGAAGCTTGTTAGAAACACCACTTTCTTCCTTTGAGTTTCTGTGTATCAACTGGCTGCAGTTGCTTAACCTTTTCCTTATAGTGAAGGGGTGCACCACAGCTTATACGTCTTGCTGCAGATTGACTAGGTTATGGTTGGCTAAAGTAAATTTGATCCACTTTTATGTCTATAATCTTGATAATCCCTTAACAATGTCACCTCAGGTCAGAGTATGAATCTCACAGGGAATAATGCTGATGACTTCATCAATCAAGCAATCAACAGTGTGGGAGAACTTATATACCAGAGGTGCAGCACTGAAGCTGAGCCCGCAGCCGCGGGCTCAGCGGCAGACTGAGGCTGAGGTAAGGGGGTGTCTACCAAATGTCATCGGACATTCCGCGGGGAAAAGCACAGGGCGCAGCATGTGACATTCTATAGTTGGCGCGGGCGATCGGTCGAGCGGACGAAGGCCGCTTCAGTATGCGCGACGTAATGGACCGGGCGGAACCACGGGGTTCGGGGCGCCAGGCCGCAAGCGGAGCGGGGGCAGAAGAAGCGGAGTCGTGCGCAGGGAAGCGACAGACGGCTGCGGGGGTCAACGGGGTATAGTAGTCGGGGACAGGCTGCGGTGCGATGCGGGATCAAGGAGACAGGCAAGTAGGGCTCCAGGGACAGTACCGGGGAATGCGGGACATGATCGGGGGACTGTTGTATAAAAAGAGTGTTGTACCAGGGTTGCGGGATTCTTATCTTATCTTATCATCACAGTAGATAGCTATCAACTACGGCGTATATAAGAAAATCTCAGTGTTTAGAGTTCTCTCAGCGATTATTCAGCGTGTGCGGAAAAGCGGAACTGCGTAGGGCATCATCAGGACGACGAACGCAAGAGGAACGGTCCCCTTGCTGAGTATCAGGTGTTGCAGGGAAACCAGTTGATTATCCGCTGACAGTGTTTATCCCGCAGAGGAAATCAAAGAACCACCGGAACCAACCAGGAAGAAGGGCAACCTAACATTTCTGTTACCGAGGTCGTCATTATTTCCACATATTGGGGGTCTGGCCGGGAACTTCTTTCTGTTTCCAACCTGCGGACGGGTCAAGACATTTGTCTTTTTCTTTATTTTTTATATATCGTTTATCATTGTTCGAGGATGAGTGGTTCTGACACTTATCTTCCTACGACTGCGTCGGGCGGAGCGTCCTCCTCCAAGTTCACCCTCCCTCCCGCCAAGTTCGTCCCTCCCCCTCCGAAGGGGGGAGGTCTGGGTACCTACGGCATCACGTCGGAGGTCAACATGGACGACGGAACGGAGGAGAATCGGAAGGGGAAGCAGGCGGCTGGTGAAGCGCCGGTAGGGGTGAGGAGGCGAGGGTTGGCGTCGGACCCACCGACGGGCGTCAAGATTCGGCCGCGGGATTTTCCCGCAGTCCGATTCAGTATCGATGCGGTTGATCGATTTTTGAGTCGTTTCGAATTGGCGGCGGAAACCGAAGGGGCGTCGGACGGCGACAAGGTTCGTCAAATCGTCAACTTCATTCAGTCCGAAGAAGAGTTGCGTGATGTGGAGGAAATGGAGGGGTACGAGGCAAAGAACTGGGAGCGTCTGAGGGAGGAGATGTTGGAGAAGTGGGGTCCGCGTCAGCAACGGTATCGGGAGGCGGATTTGGAGAATCTCGCGTCGAGCAAGGCGGCATCGGGTGGGGTCAACGATCGAAGGGCGTTCGATGAGTACGTCACTTCCTTTGATCGCATCGTGAAGTACCTTAATCGCAATGAGGTGATCATTGGGGAGCCGGCGTCGGTCAAGCGGAGCTTCCTCAAGGGGCTCGCCACGCCGGTTCAGGAGCGGGTGCAGCGGAGGCTGTACGATCAGAACCTCATTCGGCGGTCGAGGGATGGAGGGACCCTGTTGCCCGACTTGGCGTCGCTTAGGGGAGCGGTCCGGGCGGAGTTCGACATGATGGAGTTGGTGGCCGAGAATTCGGGAGTGGCGATCTCGACCGGAATCGGGCCGGTGATCTCTTCCCGGAACACGGCGCCGGTGGCGCCCGCTGAAGTGGCGGAGTTGGCTGACACCTTGAAGGAGCTTCGTTTGTTCATGCAGAAGACGGTTCAACGGGAGTCCCAGCCTCAAGCGTCGGCACCGGCCGACGGTCAGCGGAGCGGTCCTCCGCGTGCGGGGCCTCCGGGGCTTCATTGCACTTATTGCGGGTCGAATACCCATTATAAGTCTTGATGTCAAGAGTTGACGGACGACTTAAACGGTAGGCGGGTGAGGATCTATAACGGCGATTATTTCCTCCCTAGATCGCGTGAACCGATCGAGGCGGCCGTGCCGCGCGACGTGGTTCGTGCAGCGGCGGCAGGGCAGGGGGAGACGGCGGAAGGCCCGAAGGCGGAGGTCAAATCCTCGATGGGTATAGTTGTCGGGACGTCTGGATGGACTCCCCCGGCTGTCCAATCAGAGGTGTGGGCCATCCAATCCGATGAGGTGACGGCCCGCTATGGCGGGTACGACCGCATGGATGTGGATCCTCCAAAGAAGGGCAAGGCGAAGGAAGTTTCGCAGCCTGGAGGAGTGGCAGTGCCCACCGGGAAAAAGAAGGCGGCGGAGTTGGCCAAGCGCGCTCTGAACGGGGATGGCCCGCTGACTCTTTCCATCAAGGAATTGGCGTCGGTTTCCCCTCTAATGGCGGAAGAGCTCATAGCGTCTCTTAAGGAGAGTGCGGGCCTCAAGGCGGAAGGTAATCGGGTGGCCTTCGACGTGAGTTCAGCGGAGGCCGAACATTCGTGCCGACACCATCCGGAGGAGTTCCCGTCGGACTCCATTTCCTGCCCCCTTGGTTATGTTCAGATGACCATCGGGGACCAGCAAGTATGGGCGATGATCGACAGCGGGTCGATGGTCAACCTTTTGCCGGCGGAGGTGGCGCAAGACTCGGATCTCGTTACCCGACAAGCCAACATCGGCTTGCGAGGAATCGGCGGCCATGAGTGCGAGGTGGCGGGTGTGGTGGAGAGTGAGTGGGTGGAGGTGGCGAAGACCAGGCGGAGGGTCTCATTCTTGGTGGTGAGGTCCTCCGAAGTCATCCTTGGACGGCCGTTCTTGTTCGCCTTCCGAGCCGGCCTTCGGTTCGATTCGGTCCGCAAGGAGGAGGTCCTTTCGGTGGCGGACTCCCGAGGGCGACGGTTCGCGACGACGATCTGTCGGCCATCGAGCGGTCGATGGGAGACCCGGCTGGGGCCGGAGGTGGGGGAGGAGGAGTGCCGAGGGAGGGAGAAGCAGGAGGCTTCCCCCTTGGCACGGGGTTTTTAGGTGTCGGCCGATCAATCCGCACGATGTCAGCTCTAGCATCGCGCGGACGGTCGACTCCTAAAGAGCGGGAAGGAATAGGGGATGATGGGGCGGAGGCAAAAGACCCAAAAGTAAGTCCTCCCAATTGTGCACCTCCGAGGGTATCTACTACCATTCGTAAAACCCTACCGAGTGCCACGTACGTGAGCGAATTCCTTTCGTCTGGTCATAGGCGGAAATCTTGGGAAGTCGGTCCGCACTCGGAACCGGAGGTCTGGAGAGAGGGAATGGAGGAGGAAAGCGATGGAGCGGGGGCAACCAGTCTAGAAGTAAGTCCTCCCAATTGTGCACCGCCAAGGGTTTCTACTACCTTTCGAAAAACCCTACCGAGTGCCACGTACGTGAGCAATTCCGTTTCGTCAGGCCATAGGCGGAGTTATCGGGAAATCGGTCCGCAAGATGAAGTGGAGGTGTGGAGTGAGGGGACGGAGGAGGAACACGATGGAGCGGAGGCAAAAGGTGTAGAAGTAAGTCCTCCCAATTGTGCACCATCAAGGGTTTCTACTACCGTTCGAAAAACCCTACCGAGTGCCACATACGTGAGCGATCCTTTTCCGCCCGATCATAGGTGGAAACCTCGGGAGTTCGGTCCGCATCGGGCGACGGAGGTTTGGGAGGAGGATGAGGAGGTTTTGGAGGGAAGAGCGGAGGAAGGTTCTTTTGGGGCGGAGGCAAACAGTGCAGAAGTAAGTCCTCCCAATTGTGCACCGCCAAGGGTATCTACTACGTTTCGAGAAACCCTACCTTGTGCCACGGTCGTGAGCGAATCGAGAGTCTTTGGTTTCCCAGTCCGCAGGATCTCAGCGGAAGAAGGCGTCGTTCTACGGAGGGTGGAATCGGGCGGGGCAAAGTACAAGCCGGTGGCGCGGAAGGTTAGGCCGCGGAATGAGCCAATGCCGCAAAGCTTGAACTCACCGTTGAAGCCCATCCAGTGGGGGAGAGACCCCTATCTTACCCCACTTTCGGCGCGGCCTCCGGAATTCGTGCCGACAGAGCGTATCACGGATGAACGGATGGCGAGTCTCAACTTCGGACCTCCGGGGTGGGTGAGCCAGGAGGAGTGGAAGCTCTTAGCCCAGGTCGTCACCTTGCGGGCGAAGGCTTTGGCGTTTTCCCCTGAAGAGCGCGGGCTGTTGGACCGGATTCCGGTGATACCCCATGAACCGTGGCAGATCAAGCCAATTCCGGTTCCGGCGACCATTCGCGATACCTTCACGGAGTTGGTACGGGAGCGGGTGCGGACGGGGTTGTACGAGCAGTCTTGCTCAAGCTACTCCAGCCCAATTTTTCCGGTGCCTGAAACAAGATGGGACGAGTTTGAGGATTGTTCATGATCTTCAGAGACTGAATTCCGTTACCATTCTGGATGCAGGGCTTCCTCCGCGCGTCGATGAGTTCGTGGAGTCCATGGCAGGGCGGGTTTGCTATGGGTTGGTTGATGTCATGGGCGGGTACGATCAGCGGGAATTGCACCCCGAGTCGCGGCCACTCACGGCTTTCGAGACTCGGTTGGGGCGTATGCAGCTGACTCGTCTTCCGCAGGGAGCCACCAACTCGGTAGCAGTGTACCAAGCGCAGATGGCGTGGATCCTCCAGGACGACTTGCCTCATCTTGTCCAGATCTTCATTGATGACGCGGGGATCAAGGGACCGAAGTCGGATTACGGCGGAACTGTCTTGGTGGACAACCCGGGCATCAGGCGTTTCATTTGGGAGTATGCGGTCACCTTGGAGCGGATCTTGTTCCGGATCGAAACCGCGGGTCTTACGGTTTCAGGGAAGAAGTTTGCGGTCTGCGTTCCGGCTTTGGAGGTCCTCGGTCATGAAGTCTCAGTTCGCGGGAGGAGCATCACTCGGGCTAAGTTGAACAAAGTCTTGGAGTGGCCAGTTCCGAAAACCGTAACTCACATCCTTCAGTTTTTAGGGTTGTGTAGTTATGTGCGGATGTTCATCGAGCGGTTTGCGGAGATCGCAAGCCCGATGAGGCGGCTCACTCGCAAGGGGACTGAGTGGAAGTGGACCGAGGAATGTGATCGCGCGTTCACCCGGCTGAAGGAGATCGTCGGTAGGGAGATCACGCTCAAGGATCTCGATTACGGGAAGGAGGGAATTCGGTTGGCGGTTGACTCCAGTGAATTCGGTGCGGGAGGCGTGCTGACGCAGGAGGAGGACGGGAAAGATCGGCCGGTTCTTTACGAGTCGATTACCTTCACGGAAACCGAGTCGCAATACTCCCAGCCGAAGCTTGAGCTGTGCGGGGTCACCAAGGTGGTGCGGAAGCTGCAACACGTGTTGTGGGGGGTGTTCTTCGAACTCCTAGTTGATGCGGAAGCGCTGGCGAAGGATGATCAACTCTCCTACTCTCCCTAATGCTCCAATGACTCGATGGGTGGCTTACCTTCAATTGTTTTCTTTCAAAGTGGTCCATGTTCCGGGGAAGGCGTTCACAATGCCTGATGCATTGTCGAGAGTGGCGGAAGAGGAGGGAGCGGAGCGGTTCCGCTCAGCGGAGGCGTTGGACGTGGAAGAACGGCTGATGAAAGCGGGCGCGACGACGGTCGGCATCGAACTTCCCCTTCGCCAGAGCGGGAAGTACGAGCTGATGGAGACCTACCTGAGTACCCTCAATTTCCCTGATGATACTTCAACCGAACTGAAAGCGTGGGTTCGTCGGAATAGCGTCAACTTCTTTGTGCGGGAAGGTCAACTGTGGCGTAGGCGGTCTCCCATACCGCTGGTGGTGGCGACTTGTCGAGCGAGCCAGGAAGTCATCCTTCGGAGCCTCCACGAGGAGTTGGGGCATCGGGGCGAGGTGGAGACGCGTGCCCGCGTTCGGCAGCGTTTCTGGTGGCCTGGTATGGTGAAGTCAGTCCGTGACTGGGTCCGGAGCTGTGAGGCGTGTCAGCGCCGGAGCTCGGCGCTCCCCAAGGAGGTGGGAATTCCGACAGGGGAGGATTCGTTGTTCAGTCGGATTTCCTTGGATGTTGTCCACATCAAGGCGGGTAAGTACGCCTACTTACTCGTTGCGAGGGATGATCTGTCGGGGTGGGTCGAGGCCATCACTTTGGTCAAGCTGTCGGCGGACAAGGTCGGCCAATTTCTGGAGGAGTTCTGGTTCTCGCGGTTCGGATGTGTGCGGCTGGTCACAGTGGATGGGGGTGCGGAATTCCGAGGAAGTCTGATGAAGCTGGTTCAGTCATGCGGGGCGAAGTTCGGCAGGGTCACGGAGTATTATCCGGAAGGCGCCGGGATGATTGAGCGGGGACATCAGCCAATCAAGAACACGCTGGTGAAGATGTGCGGGGAAGACGGCCGGAAGTGGCATCAATTCCTTCCGGCAGTCCTTTTCGCGGATCGGATCTCAACCAAGCGAGGCACCGGTTATTCAGCGTACGAACTCCTGTATGGGCGACAGCCTGTGTTGCCGGTCGATATCGAGATGCTCACTTATCTCGCTATCGACTGGTGGAAGGTGAAAACTTCAGAAGAATTGTTGGAAGCGCGGGCGGAACAACTTCTTCGACGAGAGGAAGTTGTCAAGAAGGCGGCGAAGCGCTTGCGGGAATCTCGGGCGAAGTCGGTCCGCTATTGGGACGAGCGTTGCGCTCACCGGTTGCGGGACCCTTTGCGGAAGGGCGATCTCGTCCTCCTGTACAATCGGAGCTTGGAAACCCAGTGGGGAAAGTTGTTCGCCAACCGATGGAACGGACCTTATCGCGTGGTCAGCAAATTTCCGGGGGGAAGTTATCAGTTGGAAGAATTGGACGGAACCCCGTTGAAGCGGAAGGCGGCGGCATCCCACGTGAAGCGGTTCTACGCTCGGGGATCGACGTCGTTCGACGAAACCCTCGTTTCAGGATCTGAGGACGAAAACGATGAAGACTCGGATTTGGAGCCAACTCCTTCGGAGCCGCCCGCCGATGAGGCGGGTCGAGCGGATTCTCCCGGCGCCGATGAAGAGGTGGCCGGTGAGCGTTCCTTGCGGCGAAGTGCGAGGAACAACCCGCTGAGGACAGCGGCCAAAAGCGGGGGGAGGATGGGGGCCATAGGCCAAGCCTTAATTGGTGAGGGGGTGCGCTAGCTGGTCTACAGCCGGATAAACTAGCCACCCCAGGATGTCAGTCACCCTAAAGCGGGTTGTATTTGTGTTTTGTGAATGGGTTTACTGGTTTTCTCTGTTATATATTCAGGATGGCGAGGGGTACGGGGAATTGTGCGGAAATTCCATCTGGGGTGGTCCAGGTACCTCGGCGGGCGGGTTGGGTTTTTGTTTTAGGACTTCATAGATTGCGGGCGTGGTTTCTTTCTCTCATCTTTAGGTTGCGGGTGTGGTTTCTCTTTCTCTCAGGATTGCGGCGTGGTATTTCCCTCAAGTCATCAATTTCCTCAAGTTATCAGTTTCATCAAGTTATCAGTTTCCTCAAAGTTTTTCTCAAAGTTTCAATCTCAGTTTCAGGTTTTAGTGTCTCAGTTTAAAAAAAAAAAAAAAAAAAAAAAAAAAAAAAAAAAAAAAAATGGAAGTGCGGGGACTAAGTGGTTCTCAATCCGGGGCGGTCCGGGCACTCGTAACTTATTTTTGTTTTGTTTCTCTCAAGTACCTCACTTTGGCACAGGTGCTTGTCTCAGGTTAGCGGGGGCAAGCATATGGCGCATAGTATTTCAGCATAGGGGAATACAAGAGAAGAAAGGGATACAAGGTATAGAGTAAGTGAAGGGGAAAGTCCGAAGCGCTCAGTCCAAGAACACAGCGGGTCGGAGGCGGGCGCGCAGCGCGGCGGAAGACCGGTGGAATTCTCGGAGCATTTCTCGGCGGGTTTCGGCGGGGATCGTCACCGCTTTCTTCAACAATCCTTCGACCAGCAAAGTCTGACCTTCCAGGAACGGGAGGAGGTCCGCCTCAGGGACACCGGACTCGTATTCGTCGTCGGGGATTGCGGCCCGGTATGGCGACTCGAGGAATCCGGGTGCGGGAGCAGCACCAAGGGGTCGGGAAGAAGAGGGAACGGGAGCCGGAGAAGGAGTGCGGAGAGGGGGAGGGGAAGCGGGACGGGGTGGTAGGAGGGAGGTCATAGATGGGGGGGGAGGAGTAGGTGAAGGGCGAGGAGGTAAGGGAGGGGATGGAGGGGGAGGAGGTGTCGGTGGTGGTGGTGGTGGCGGGGTAGGCGAAGGGGGTGGAGGAAGGTCTGGGGTAGGGGGGACGAAGAGGGTGGTTCGCGGGGGTGGTTGAGGTGGGGTGGAAGGTGGGGGAGGAGGGGTAGGTGATGGAGGAGGGGGAGCATGGAAGGGAGTCTGGGCTCGGCGACGCGGAAGGGGAACCGGGGATGGGCGCGGCGGAGGGATCGGAGAGCGGCGAGGAGCGTTTGGGTCCATTCCGGCGCCAACGTTGACGCGGTGGCGAGTCGCCCAGGCTCGGAGGGCGGCGGCCCAGGTCGGTCCATCGGAGAAGTTCCTCCGTTCAGGTTTCGGAGTCATGCGATCAGTTCCGACGGGAGTTCTCACGCGATCGGAGCGATGGCGGCGTCGAGGAGGGGAAGGGGTGGAAGAGGAGATGGAAAAGTGGTCCGGAGTGTTGGAGGAATCCTCGCGGCGGCGCCGTTTCTGACGGGATTGATTTCCGGAGCGAGAACGAGGCTGGGGACGAGGGCCGTTTCTGCGGGACAGGGAGCATTGGCGATGGGACCGAGCGCAGGCCGTGCAGGCAGCTCCAGGCGCGGGTTGGGAGCAGGGAGA
Organism: Puccinia hordei; assembly: GCA_007896445.1. Classification (NCBI taxonomy): domain Eukaryota; kingdom Fungi; phylum Basidiomycota; class Pucciniomycetes; order Pucciniales; family Pucciniaceae; genus Puccinia; species Puccinia hordei. Next base: position 181,746 of record RDRW01000131.1, read on the forward strand.
AGACAAGGAAGCGTGGCGGGACCGTGCGGCGCAACGATCACAGGGGGGTCGGGGATGGGGCATGGTGGGTATGGGATAGGGAGGTGGGTATGGTGGGTGTATGGTCGAGGTATGGGAAGGTGGCGGGTAGTGTGGGAATCGCTGAGGACAGGATTCAAAAGCGAGGGGGATGTGGGAGAACTTATATACCAGAGGTGCAGCACTGAAGCTGAGCCCGCAGCCGCGGGCTCAGCGGCAGACTGAGGCTGAGGTAAGGGGGTGTCTACCAAATGTCATCGGACATTCCGCGGGGAAAAGCACAGGGCGCAGCATGTGACATTCTATAGTTGGCGCGGGCGATCGGTCGAGCGGACGAAGGCCGCTTCAGTATGCGCGACGTAATGGACCGGGCGGAACCACGGGGTTCGGGGCGCCAGGCCGCAAGCGGAGCGGGGGCAGAAGAAGCGGAGTCGTGCGCAGGGAAGCGACAGACGGCTGCGGGGGTCAACGGGGTATAGTAGTCGGGGACAGGCTGTGGTGCGATGCGGGATCAAGGAGACAGGCAAGTAGGGCTCCAGGGACAGTACCGGGGAATGCGGGACATGATCGGGGGACTGTTGTATAAAAAGAGTGTTGTACCAGGGTTGCGGGATTCTTATCTTATCTTATCATCACAGTAGATAGCTATCAACTACGGCGTATATAAGAAAATCTCAGTGTTTAGAGTTCTCTCAGCGATTATTCAGCGTGTGCGGAAAAGCGGAACTGCGTAGGGCATCATCAGGACGACGAACGCAAGAGGAACGGTCCCCTTGCTGAGTATCAGGTGTTGCAGGGAAACCAGTTGATTATCCGCTGACCGTGTTTATCCCGCAGAGGAAATCAAAGAACCACCGGAACCAACCAGGAAGAAGGGCAACCTAACATTTCTGTTGCCGAGGTCGTCATTATTTCCACAACAGTAAGCTTGATTCCTGTCCTAAGTGAAATTCAGCCTTCAGAGTAAAAACAGTCCAAGATTACTAACTACGTCCTGTCTCTATCAATGGTGGGCCTGCTACGATAACATTAGCTTTAGCATAGCATAGTGTTGTGGAGATAAGACCCCAGTCAACATGATGATCTAGGTTAGGGTTATGAGATAGATAGAGTTCCAACCCTTTGTAACTAGATTAGGTTTCACTCATCTGCTACTTTAGTTCCATCACATGTTGTCTCTCTTCTATTTCTTTTTCCTCTACTCACTTTATCATTGCTTCACTCTCCTCGTACCTCACTAGGTACAAGTCCCTCCACTCGCTCTCTGCTTGTCTCAACTCGGAGAATCCTCTCCTCCTAGCTCACAGCTGCATCACTGGTTTTCTCAGGTCTGCTTTCACTACTCATCATCTGTTGTCTTCCTTGTTTTTCCTTTTCTCTTTGTTTCTGCTCTACATGAAACTCAGACTCACTTTATCATTGCTTCACTCTCCTTGTACCTCACTAGTTACAAGTCCCTCCACTCGCTCTCTGCTCGTCTCAACTCGGAGAATCCTCTCCTCCTAGCTCACAGCTGCATCACTGGTTTTCTCAAGTGTTAGCTTTTTTAGTTATACTAACAAAAATTCACTGTTATACTGGAAATTTGGGAAGCTAGCACTATATTTTTGTCTTCATTACCAGAAAAAATAGTGGTTAGCATAGTGTTAGTGCCATTGAAAAAAAAAGTAACTGCTTTGGGTTTCCAAGTTTTCATGAGAACCCATTGAGGTTCTTCAGACAACTTGATAACCCAAACTGGTTCTCAAGCTGTCTCATGTTGCTTTTCTGCCCTGGACACAATAAAGCTTCTTTAAAATTATAACATATGCAATAATAAGACAAAACCCATTAGGATAAATACATACCTTATAACATGTGAAACCCATGGGATAATCACCTTTATCCACAGAAAGATAAGAATTATCACTTAGATGAATAAAATAACTCATACATGATACTGTAACAGATAATAAAAGTGACCAATCAATGGTTTCTGTACTAAGACAAGTGGCTATTCCAGATTAATAATTCCAAGCCATTCATATTAATTATAAGAAAAAAGTGTGCCTGTTATGCTAAAATTAGCTTTAGCATAGGATAATGTCAGTTTTTTCTTACCTACACTACAGAAAAGCTACCGTTAGCTGCAATTTTGGACACCTAATGCTACAAGAGACCTTTGGGCAGAAAAAAAACTGTTTATAAGCCTAGTGTTAGAGCCATTCAAGAAATAAATTTAATGCTGCAGAAATCTCCTGTTAGCTGGGTTTTAACATTTTTATCTGGAAAAAAGCTATGCTACCTGTTATTTTAGCGCTCTTCTCAGCTGCACTAACTGTTAACATGGCACTCTTCTCAGCTAAACTACCTGTGAACATAGGTCTCTTCTCAGCTACTCTAAATGTTTGTGTAGCACTTTTCTCAGCTATTCTTCTCAAAGTTGGTGGACCAGAAAAACCTCTCACAAATCAATATTAAAGAGGAATTACCCCCCCCCCCCCAAAAAAAAAAAAAACAAATGGTCCAGGGAATAAGGACAATATCAATTTAGTCAGATAGTAATCATTGCCACACTTTTTGTCCAACAGAAACAGAGAAATAATATTTAGACCAATGAATAAGTGCAAGCAGAACAAAATAAATTATCACTTATTTTCACTTATTTTCTTTTCTTTTTGTTTTCAGAGATAACATTAAAGCTACTGATTATGCCTTGTGCTCTTAAGAAAACTTCCAGCCACCTGTATCACATCTTTAAACCATATATTTCCACTAAAACACCTTTCAATTGTACATGGCTTCAAGCTTCCTAGGCCACTTGAGCAAAAATTAGCAGCAGAAGAAAGTATACACTCTGCAGCACAAGATTATGCTGAGCTGGCCAAGTAGTCCCTTGCTAATGATGAAAGAGCTGTGTAAGTTGATCAATGGACCTGAACAGTAGATTTTTTAACATTCATGTGAGATAAAAATGGTGGTTTTTGTTGTTCAGAAATTCCCTTTGTTTAGAAAGGATGCACTCCAAAGTCTTTTTTGCCTCCACCACTTTTTCAGGCCAGTAATGAGAGAAAAGTTTTATTCCAAAATTTTGGTGAAGAATAATGGCCATGAAAAGTGTTACATATTCAAGTGCCTCTGCCTGGTAGACCTTAAGCTTTTCAATCAGTATTACATAAATTGGATGTATTGGATGCCCTCAATTGCACCCTTCCTCTATTTTATTTAAATTGGAGATTGTTTGATAGTATTTTGGCAATACAAAAGCACCTTTAGGACCATTCCCTTCAATCTACTTGGTCACACAGTTAAAAGGCTGTAAAAATAAATAAGCATTATGTATGGAATAACCAAGATAACTCTGTGGTATGGAGATATCTTACTTCTAACTCTTGATTCAGTTCATTGATAAGCATCCTTTCCTTGCTCATAAACTGATTTTCTTTGAAGTAGCCAAATTTCTTGCACATTTCTTTGTGGCTGGATCTAAACATATTGTAGTGGAATTTATCATATTCATCACACACTGCAAAAGGGGTTGTATTGGTTAAAAACCCCTGAGGCAAAATTGGCTGGAGCCAACTAATATAGGATTGGTCTCCTAGACTGATCTTATGTTGGCTACCACTGATACATTAAATGACACTTTAAATGTATTGGTGGGCCCAGAAAATATAAAGTTGGTCTGGGAGACTGATCTTATATTGTTTTTCTCTGGCAGACATTACTGCAGGGGGTTGTAACTGATACAACCCCTTTTTCAGTGACAGAGAATTGCATTGATAGCCCAAGGTCATGTGTATCAGTACCCTGTAATTATTTGAAATTATAATTTATTTACATATGTCTCTTGCCCTGTAGGCCTGCTCTTGGCTTTTATATTTGATGTCCCAGAAAATTCTGCAACCATCAATCAGTCCATTAAATGTTTTGCCACCTTTTTCTTTCTGGTATGCATCTCAGTGGCAGTCAAATCTGGCTCTCCATGCACTTTATGAGGTGATTTTTCTCACTACAAAGTCCAGATAAACATCAGGAAGACAAAAGATAAATTCAGTAATTTTAAAAAAACATAAAAATTGGTCAGCTCATTTAATTCATTAGAATAGTTCCTGTTTACTGAAAATGTCTTCTTATTTTTATTCTTTGAAACCATTAGTTCATTGCTTTGTGAGAGGTTATTGGGAAAAACTAGAGATATTATTTCAGTTGAGAGTTAATCAAATAAAAATGACAAACAATGGGGAAAGAGATAATAGAAAAACTGAAATGTACCCAGAGGACCATTTGGTTGAGAAAAAATATAACACAATAGAAAAAAACAAACAGAAATATAAGAGACTGGTAAAACAAGAATCTGTGCAAGAGATTATGAACAAAGAAGATAGAAAGAATCAAGAGACTAATTAACACAGCTCTTGAATGGTGCAGCTGTTTATCTCAAAGAAACAGCAATTATTGTACTTGATTTTTGTTGAGCATTTTTTGAAGGGTGGTAGGATTTGGTGGTTCCGGATTGAGATTGGGAAAAGGTCCAAGAGTAAGATTATTTCAAGTCAAAGGAAACCAAAAATGGTGCCAGCCTGCGGAGTATTTATCATGGGCTAATTTCTCAAATTAAGTCAAATTCTAACACACCCACATGCTCCTTGCCAATCTGGTGATGAGCAGAGAAACTGAATACCTCTCAGAGCTCTCTTAATAGACAATTTTCCCAGTGCTTTGGTCAGGAATTTGGCAAGAATCTGCTTGGTGGAAACAGATTGAAGGTCTGTAGAATTCAATTCAACTTCCCATTGAATGAAGTGATGGAAAAGATCCATGTGTTTTACCTTTTAATTAGAATCATTTGACCAATCATTTTCCAAGGAAATTGCACCCTGATTTTCTTCAAAGATCTGTTTTGGGCCCAAGATTTTAATTTTGAAGATCTTAATTAAATACACATTATTTCCTTTGTGAGATTGCTGAGTGATTTATACTCTGCCTCTTTTGATGCCAGTGAGAAGGTTTTCTGTTTCTTCAACTTCCATGTAATGGAATTCCCATCAAAAAGGATTGGATTACCCAAGAAAGTACAGCAAGATTCTGTTCATGAGGCCCAGTTGGTGTCCATGTAACCAACCAGTTTGTCAATTGTATCCAGTTTGTGCAAAAACTTGAGTCTCACTTTGCAAGTTCCCTTCAGGTACCTGAAGACTGATTTTTCCTAGATTTTTGATGAGCTGAGATAAAACGCTGGCAAGAAATGTAATTTCAGGTCTGGTTTTGAAGATGGTGTAGTTGAGTGCTCAAACCAGGGACAGGTATTTCTTTCCCAATTAGAGATTTTCAAGCTGTTTGGACCTTGATTCTTGGGCTAGGTGATCACCTGGACTCATGCAAGCGGATTCTGGAAATAAGTGCTGAAGATTTAATTTCTCAAGTTGCAAGTTGATATAGTTATGTTGCAACAGGGTTATAGAATCTTGTTCTTGGATGAAATTCATCCCCCAGATCCTTGATTTTATAATCCTGTTGTACTTCTTTCTTAAAGTTTTCCAGGTCTTTGATGAAGATTTCCTAAGTCGCCCATGTAAAGATAAAGGAAGGTACCTTTCCTCCAGAACACACTGACACAGGTCTCTGAGTCACACCAATTGAATCTAACCTTGGAAATACATTGCATGAGAGGTTGATTTCAGGTGTTGGGGGTTTCTGAATTCAATACATTGCCTTCTCCAGCTTGAGAAAATGGGTTTTGGGGACATCCATCCCTTACGGCGGGTTTAAATAAATATCTTCATCCAAGGGGGCATTGGGCATTCAAGAATGCACTCTCAATGTCAAATTGATGAAATGAGATAACTGTTTCAGAGCCAGAATGATGAGCATACACAGTGAGACCATTTTGCCTATTGGCATTCACATTTTGAAGCAGTACTTCCCCTCAATTTGTTGAAAGCCCTTTGTAAATAGCTGTGCCTTTCACTTGAAATTTGGATGTCCCAGACGCGCATGACAGTCTGGAGTGACTAGAATTTACAGCTAAGGAGAAGAATTCTTTATTGCATCAAATAAAGAAAGGGGTGACAGCTCTAAAACTTTATTTTTGACCATTCTGTCCAACTTAAAACCATTTTTGATGGCCACTTTGACCATTGTTCCCTGTTTTGTAAATGACTAATTTATTATTGAATGGGTGGGGAACAGATTGAAGACAGTGATTGGGTGCAGCAACCAATAAGACATATTCAAGTACCAGTTTGAAGCCGTCTTGGTTGACCAGAACTGGGGAGCCAATGGAAGTGGCGGTGAGGTAATGTTTGTGTCTGCTAGTAGAGATTTGGCTGTTTGTGTCCAACCAAGGTAAGAAAACTACTGGGTCATTGACCATATGGTGAGTGGATCCAGTATCCAGGACAATAGGTCCAGTTGAGAACTTTACCAGAAGGAGAAACACCTTGGACTTGTGTCCTTGATTGACCTCAACAAGCTACTACCTAATTTAATCACTCTATTACTTAATCTGTTACCCATTTTCCATCTTTAATCCACTTTTCACCTCTAATTAAGGTTTAATACACAACCACATCTTGGATCTTTCAGAGCCTCAGCCAAAGCCCAAATTTTCCCTGGATTCAATTAGGTTCTACTGGGTCTGCAGGGTCTTGATTGGAAACCTACTGTTTTGTGCTTTGAATAAGGGTCCTGGAAAATAAGCAGAAAGGACTGATTAGGTTTAGATTTGCAGCCTCTCTGGCCAATTTCTGGACAAAAAAATGATATCTTGCCCTTCTAAATTTACAATTTCCAGGGGTGCAGGCTCAACACCCAGTCCAAATTCAAATAGCTTCTATTGGCTTGGAGGGACTTGCACCACACACTAATATAAATTGTTGTCTGAGCTCTGTTTAAACCACTGCAAAAATTATTGTATCAGATTTTCAAATCTTGCATTACATCTGTTGAAAAAAATCTGTTATTATATCAGACAAAACTGGTATTGTATCTACCACAACTGATATTATATCTACCATGATGATAGTATGTCTGTAATCAGGGATATTGAATCAGTTGAAACTATTCAATATCAACATGACTGACTTTATATTTCATTTTTCCATCTGATGTAATACCCATGGGCCAAAATGTTATGTCAGATGTGAAAAACCAATATAAATTCAGTGATGTTTATATTGAATAGGATCAACTGATGCAATATCTGTCATGATAGAAATTATATCATACCAGGTAGATATAATATCAGTTTTGGTAGATACAATACCAGTCTTGTCTGATATAATATCAGATTTTGCCAACTGATGTAATGCCAGATTTGGGAATCTGATACAGTCATGCTGGCAGTGAACCTTCATCACCCAACTGTTGGGAGTTTTTGCCAACAGGAATTCCTGACCTGGTCATGCTGCAATGATTTTGGGTTTTGCCAACCACCAGCATATTTGGCTAGGTTGAAGGTATCCCAGTTCAACCAGGATGCAATTGATTGACTTAAAATTAGTTGATCTCAACTGATGAAACATTATTACAAGAAGCCCTTTAACTGTGATAAGATGCTGGTATTGATATTGATTGAGAGAATGGACCAAGCAGATGAATATCAAGTTGATTGACCGATTTTGAGCGCTGAAAATGTCAAGCTAAGAGAACTAACAATAATAACGGGAAATTGAACCTTGATAATGCAACAAAATATTTGCTAGTTGATTTTGGATATTTGATGTAAGTATGATATACTGGCGCACAAATCAATGCATAACTCAAAGCAATTAAGTAACAATTTGTTTAGCGCCCACAGTTCCAGTCCTACCTCCGACTCCAAAAGTGCTAGGATTTGGATAAAAAAGCCAACCTTGTATCAGCCTTTGTCTGGTTGACATAGTAGAGGTCAGTGTTACATATAGTTGCTTACACCGTGCCTACAAACGTGTCTCCCTTTTCTAGGTTTGACCAGCTCCGACCATCTGATTTAATCAAAACCATCTCACATTTCTAAAAGACACGATTGTTTCAAATGATTGTCAATAAGAAAAAAGTTGGTTAGATTGTTCAAGTAATGGTAGGTGCCGGTATTAAGTCCCAATTTACCGTTGAGAGGAATTTGTATGTAGATTGGTCGGGATCTATAGGTCCGAATAAATTGAATGTTCGTTGGAAGCGTTTGTTTGCCGGCAATTTTAGATCAGTGTCGACCTACATTAGGTCAAGAGTTCATTTTCAGAAAGAGATGCAGGAGTTTCTCGGAACACAGAAGGAGACTGACTCCAGATGTATGAAACTTGATGAAACTTCTCTCTTGGTCGATTTTCTTGGCAAAAATACTGACGATGACAGAAGTTGGTGTTTGGTAGAAATCAAATCGACAATCAACCGATTTTATCTGATCCGTTTCATTCGAGCCCGCCTCGGTAAATAGATGACTACTTTTCTTACACCCTCTCAGTTTCAGGAAATCGTCAAAATCTAACACGCGGCGTTTGCAGCATGAATATCCCTTGGAACCTTCGTGAAAAACCGGCTTTTTTGGGAAGGAGATTGTGTGTTAAAGAGGAGATGAAAAATTGTTATCAGTGATCATTATGAAATTAAGCAGTGCGGGATGAGGTTGCTAGGGTATAATCAAACATACTGTACCAGGATGGTATGTACATTCTTCTTTATCCAATTCACCTCGTTTAGAATTTCCCAGACCATTCCAAGTGATTCCGCAAGCCAAACGTTTGCATTTACTGCCTTCGAAAACGACCGACTCGGGGTCATCAACAAGCTCGGGTTTGGGTAGCGCAGGACACGATTTGGTGGCTTGATCGGGGGTGATAGGTTGAAAGACGTCGCGGGTAGTCTGATGAAAGGGCTTGGTCGCAGACGTCTCCTTCTTTTGATCATTAGCTGAATAGGTCATTGTCCCATTAGCGTCCACGCTTGATGCCGGCTTTTCTACTTCAGGTAGCCGGGGGTTGGTCACTGGCTTCTCCAGAGAATGAACGCCGGTCGCACACCCTTGCATTTTCATAAATTGATCAAACTCCATGACCGGTTTGTTCTTCTCTTTACAGCATGACCAACTTTTCAATCCTTCATGAAAAACTGCAACAAAAAAAAATCAAAAGTAGTCAGTGGCGTGCAAGGCATCGTTGATGTAGTATGAGCGATTGCAAGTTGTTTATACCTGGTTGACCAGGGTGGAAGATACATTCCGATTTCAGGTTTTGGACAGGATCGAACTTTTTTCCGCACCCTTGTCTTGTGCAAGTCGCCAAAGGTTCAAGATGAGCTGACATGCCGTATCTGTTCTTGATGATCACGATTTGCTTGCGACAACTGGTTGCGGCGAGGCTAGACTTCTAGTGAGGCGTATAAGACATGAGTTTGGGCCAACAAAAAATTATTCGGGAACCGCCTGGACGGTTCTATGTATTTATGACAAGTACATAGCCCCCAATTTTGGGGGGAGGGACTTGTAAAGACACGGATCGACGCCGAGATCCGTGATCCGTGTCATGCAACCTAACGGGCCGACGTCGACCCGTTAGGTTGCATCAATTGAACCTGTACACTCGGTACAGGTTTTGTTTGGCTCCAGGAGCCTATTTTTTTAGTTTTATAGTATTGTGTTTTTACAAACGCTTGGACTGATTTGCATCAAGATTTATTAAAATCTGTCAAAAAAAAACAATCTTTTATGTTTTTCAAAACCCATAATCCGGTCATTAATGATCAACATGGCTGATTCCTGATGCTGTGTGTGGCAGTAACCTGAAGATTAAACTGGGGCTGTGGCCTTAATCCCATAACCTTGCCATCCAAAAATCATCAAAAAATCCAAGCATTTGTAAAAACACAATAGATTTCTCCCCGCGACACATCCACCCACTTTGCATAGATTAGCAGCGCACATGTACAAGGGAAGCTTTTCCACGGGCGCAGAAGAATATTGAAAATATTATTCAATTCATTGAGCGGCGTTGGGAGGAAGGAGTCACAAATCCTGTTTTCATTTTTTTTTCTTCGCTGTGACCCAGTCTCAACAATCAATACTCTTATGGAGTATAACTCCAGTCATCTTCATCCCAGCAAAGCCCCACCTCTGGAGGAGTGATGTATTCATATGACCATTACTGTTGCTGTCACACAGTTGTAGTTATATACAAGTAAAAGAAAAATTGAGTAATAAATATCATCTTATGTAAGCAGGCAGAATCACATCACATCACAGGCACCAAACAGGGCCTCAGTAATAATGAGTAATTATAACAGAACATCCAATCTGTTGTTGTAGCCTTTTAAGGTTCAATATCAGCTTTGGTGCTTCAAGATTTTGAAGCATGAAACTTTCCTCATCTCAAACTGAACCAACAAATCTGGAATCATCGCGACCCATTTCAACATATTTTGTCACATCAATCTGGTTGCCTTTGAGATAACATCCACTGCCATTTACCTGAGTAGTGGTAATTGTTGAAGTGTCAAACTAGGCACTGCTTGATACACATTTCTAACACATCCATGCAAGACTTCATACCAGCATTGGAGGCAATACATCATCAACACCATCACACAAGCATACACATCACAATGTATTCAACATTAGGCAATGTGTACTAATTAGATCAATGGTTAGAGCATCACTCACGAATGCTGAGGTTGTGGGTTCAAGTTTCACAGTAAACAACCTTTCTTTTCACTTGTTCAATAGTAATCAGTTACCCTCTTTTTTGATCTTATTGTTCTTTTGTTCCTTTCATGTTACTGACCTGGTTTCCCTTTTCAGTCTCAGCATTTGAGAGGTTGGTGGGGTGTCTTTTTTTCTTCTTTACTTGTTCCAATTCAGTTCCCTTCTCATCAGACCTTGTTATCCTCTAGGTAAATTTCCTTTTTCATTCTATTCTTCTTCTGTTTTTTTTCTCTCCTGTATATTTTCTGAAATTAAATCTCTAGTTTATTTTCTGAACGCATAGAAGATTTACATTCTTGACCAATAAAAACTAGAAGATTGCAATGGCCCACAAAACAGGAGCTTTTTCAAAGGCTAACATACCTTCCTTGACTTGAAGAGAAAAAGTTTCCACATTTTTCCATGTGTATCAGGGCTCATATCACAACAAGAGAAACTCTAGAAACTGTGAGCAGTTTACATGCAGAAACTCAAAGGAAGCTTGAGGTGATACACATGCCTTTCTCAAAGGAAGCTTGAGGTGATACACATGCCTTTATCAAAGGAAGCTTGAGGTGATACACATTCCTTTCTCAAAGGTCACATTGAACAAGCTTCAATTCACAGTTACTGTGCACCTTGCACAGTGACTGTGCATGAAAGTTTACCATTTAATCATGTGGAGTTGCAATGGCAGTTACAATGGAGTATTCTGCATTTCAAATTCTGGCACTTTCTAGTGTTTTTCTTGCAGTGGATCTGTGAGAATTGGAAGATCTAAGAATTATATTTCAAGTTAGAATTCTGTGCTTTCATTTTAAGTAATACCAGTTTTTATATGAATTAGAAGAAAATTCATCCTTAGGGACTTCAGAGGTAGTTGACTACAAAAGAGGATTTATTTTATTGAATTGTGTGAGGAGGAAACATAGAAAAATATTACATTAATTAACTGACGAAAGAAAGAAATCAATGAATAAGTACAAGAGCATGTATAATAGAGAAAAGCTGCTCTTATAGAGGATGTTTATGAAGATAATTCAAAGAAAAATGACAGGATATGTAATCGAGGTTAGAGTTAAAAAGGTGATCAAAGATGATTGGTAAAAATGAAGAGTAAATGATGATCAAAGATAGGCTATAGAATGAAAAGCACATTATGAATAAAGATGAGTCGTAATTTTAAATGCCTTTGATTCCAAGGTGATATTTCCCAGATGGGAGGGCTAAGTGCAAGGCTATTGGAAAAGAATAGGCGCTAATCTGAAGGTCAAGGTGAATTTGAGCTGGTCTACGAAAGGGTTATTGGATATTTTGAAGGTGAGTCAATTCACCAGAATTGGTAGCCCATAGTTTTGAATGCTGATGTGAGTAATTTTCAAAGATGATATATGAATTGTCACCTTGGTTAGGTGTCACAAAAATGGTAATTTTAAATTCAAAGCTGAGGTGTATTCAAATTTTGACTGAAATGGAAGTGACTGTGCCTTGGTTGGCTGAGCCCATTAGAGCTTCAGCATGAAAAGTGATTCCAAGAGCTAGCATTTTTCTAGCTACACAGGCTGCAAGGAAATATATAGGTTACCAAAAGAATTATAATCTCATTGCTGTAAAACTAAGACCAGATATTGTCACAGGAAGATAAAGCAACATAAGCCAACTTGAAAGAAAATGAAGAAAGGTAAAAAGAAAAAAGAGCATCCCCAATGACACAATGAATCTTTTGGATGAACAACTACAGGTGAATATTTATGGGAAGGACAGTGAGGAAAGGGAGAGCACAGGACTGAACCAAAAGGATGAGATTAGTATGAAGACAATGAATGTGGAGGATAAATAGAATATATGCTTGATTGCACTTCTCAACAAATTAGAATAGGGAACAGACAGTTTTGAGATAACTTGGTTGAGGTATTTGGCTGAGGTAGTTGAATGGGGTTTATGTTGAGTAGCTGACTAGGATTCATTGGTGAGTATTTTATGATGTTTTAGTAGGAATAGAAGTGAAAGGGAGGAGTATGTGAGCCGGTTTCTCTTGAGTGATAACAGAACCCCAAAAAAGGGGAACTAAGAATTATATTACTTAGTAGAAAAATAGAGACAAGATAATAAGAATGATAAGAAAGGATATTAAATGATCTGAGGAGCTGGCAACTAAGGGTCAGCCTCTTCTACCACAAAAGGAAATGGGTGAAGGAGCCTGGTAAAAGGAAACTGAAGCCAGAAAATCTTTTTCTGGTCAAAAGAAACTGACTCAAGGGTCCTTAGATGGAAACCTGGTTGATTTTCCCTGGATAAAATCAAAAAAACAATAACGGGAAATGATGAAGGAGTGATCAATGCAGATTATTATAGTTTACTGATTTAATCAAGCTGGATAATTATAAGCTTCTGGAATTATTCCAATTAATGGTTGCCAATGGTTTAGTAGGAAAAGGAGAAGAAGGAGGGGATAAGATAGACCAGACAGACTTGGAATAAGGAAGAGAAGACAGATTTGAAATGGTTGAAGAAGAAGGGACTCACTAGTTGATTAAATTACAGTAGAACTGGGAGATGATCAGAGAAGTGAGGGCCTTACTTAATAATCCAAATGCCTTAGCCATGATGTTGCTTAATATCAACTTGATAATAGTCCTTTTTCTGAAGTGAGTGGTTGTTCTGTGGTATCCTGGAGTCTGTGTATTCTCTATGAGGTGGGGGATACTCAGACTCAAAACATTTCAAAGTTTTCTGACATAATCAGTGCTTGCTTGTGGTCAGCTTTCATCTGAAACACTGTGCAGCAGTTTTTTAGAATAAAATCACTTATAATTAAATAAATATGTGAAGGAGTAAGATATGGAGAAAATGCCCAGCTGTGACTAGGGTTAAAATATTATGAGGAAACAGAATCTGAAGTCAAAGCTGTAAAAGATAAAAGGATATTTTGGTGTTAAGTTGTACTTAAGGAAGACATGTAGGCTAATTGCGTTAGCTCTAAGGCTAGCAGAGTAGGTAGAGGAAACATGAAGTGATAGAAGGAAGAAGTGAAGTAGAAGAAGTGAAGTGGAAGAAGTGAAGTGGAAGAAGTGAAGTGGAAGAAGTGAAGTGGAAGAAGTGAAGTGGAAGAAGTGAAGTGGAAGAAGTGAAGTGGAAGAAGTGAAGTGGAAGAAGTGAAGTGGAAGAAGTGAAGTGGAAGAAGTGAAGTGGAAGAAGTGAAGTGGAAGAAGTGAAGTGGAAGAAGTGAAGTGGAAGAAGTGAAGTGGAAGAAGTGAAGTGGAAGAATTGAAGTGGAAGAAGTGTAAAAGTGGAAGGGAAGTGAGATCAATTCTACTTTAGAAGTCTGGTAAATTAGGTTTTGATATACTAGGTTTGATTTGAGATTTCACATATCATTCACATGGATGAAAGAGGAGTGAAGGTTGAGTTTCAAAAGCTACAAATCTGGGGGAGCCTTCAAGCGGGGGTGTTTTAGTTCCCTCCACAGGTTTCTGTGCTAAAAATAGCAGAGGAAATTGGTGACCTGTATCAAAATGGGGCCTACAAGCAGGGTTGTTTTGGTGCCCAGTATAGACAGCTTTAGGTTCCACAACTCCAGAAAGAAAAGGAAATAAACCATGACATTATATGAAATTATACTTTGTACATTCAAACTGATAATTTTCTCTTTTATACATTGTTCAACTATTTCTCTAGAATCATTATTTATCTGTATTATTCTACACCAGTCAGTTCTTCTCTGGAATAGTGGTGGAAAAATTCAACCATGCAGAAATTATATGAAAAATCAACATAAACAATAATTCTCCAAAAGGTGGGGATAAATTCTAGATACAGTGCTGATAATTTGAGGTTAGCCTTTAGGTGAGAGATAAGTGAAGGTACTACAAATTTTCTGGGTTTTTTTCCTGGTGAATGGGTGACAGGGGCACCAAATTGAGGTGGAATGTTTTTTCAGGCCACCAATTGGAAATTACTTGGGAAATTGAAAAAAAAACCCCTGGTATCCATATTTCTTCAAAATAACATTCAATGTTTTGCAATTTTGTTGCACTGATAATGAATCTCCTCATTTTAAATGTTTTTTTAAAAAACGACAATGGGCCAATTGGGCCATCAGAATACCTGGTAAAAGACAAGGTACAAGCACAGGCCTGGGGAAAAAAATGTAACTGGAAAAAAGGGGAATAAACATGGAAAACCCAGGTATGTTCATTAACCCCCTATTTATTTCACCATTAAAATTTGGATAACATTACCTAAAATTTACACAAATGGGCACAATCGTTTTTTTCAAACTTTAAAATTACAATAAATGTTTCAAAAGTGGTTTGGAAAACATTTTTGCATTAAAATGTTATAAAATATTTGGAATGCGGTGAAAAGAAATATTTTTCAGAAATAAAATTTACTCTGCAGAAGGATTTCCAAAAAGAATTCAAAATCTTTTGGTGCACCACTGGTGTAGTATCTCATCAGCTTTAGCACTTTTAGCAAAGGATATTGAACCAGCCAAATTGGTTTTAGAAATTCACATCACATTTAGTTTTATGGTACCTAAAAAAATCTAGAATTTTTAAGAGAAACTGATTTTTGATGCAATTTTCACATCTACAATCACATTTTCCAGAGTTAACTGGGCTAAAGTTTTCTTGATCAACATATTGAAATCAAAGAAGATATGCCAGATAACTGAAAGTATAGCAAAACCTGAAGGATGTATTTCATCAGACTTATGTTCTTTAGCTAATGCAATGAAAGCAAGGAAAAACAAAATGCAAGCTATCTAATCTCTCTTACCTAAAAGGGTAGAGTTATGTTGTTTTAAGGCTGTAGAGTACGAGAGAGGAGAAAAGACCAGATGTGTAGAAAGATAAGATGTGTTGAAAAACATGAATGATAAGGAGTAAAATATACAGCGGGTTTTTTGATGTTTTTTTGTTGAAGAATAATAGGTGTAATTGTGATATGGGCTTTTGTATGTTTATGAAGAAGGTAGAGTGAGGCTGAAGATGCGCAGATATTTGCCCTTGACAAAGAGAAAGAGATTATTCTGGTTTATAAACTAAGTTTTTATGCCAGTATGTAGGTATGTATGTAAACACCTGCAAGGCTATACTCACAGGGTTCTGGTTGTGTGCTTGTCACCGTGCTATGGCCACCAGGGTCCATTGTTGAGGGGTAGTACCCATGATTTATATTGCCACTGTGAACGCAGCACTTGATTATCTTTGGACTTGTTGAGTCCTTTTTGATGTGTGCATGAATCTTTCAACAGAAACAATTGCGTAACCATGCCGTAAATGCATAGTGTAGCTGGGAAATTGCATTGTCCATTGCAACACATCAAATTAATGATGTTGTAAAAGTCAAATTTTAGGCATTTCACTGACAACCAAGAATCAGGAAAATCATCATTATCACAGGATACATGATGAGATGAGCCCCACAAAACTGTGAGCAATAGCTTGCTGCATCTTGTAACTGTACCAGCGGATAAGATTAACTGAGACTAGAATTATTTAAACATTGAAGAGCGGCCCCCTTTGTCCCCCCTTCACCTTCCATTTACTCAGCAAATCTGTATTTGGGCCGCTAATGCCCCAGCATCCTCCAAATTCCCCACCAACCCGTAGCACCTTTCTCTAAATAATATCATAACAACGGCTGGGCAGGTAAGACAAAATCTTTGCTTGTGCTTTGTGTTTTTCAGAAGGGTATTTTCCCTCTTGACCGCCGACCATCCAACCCCTACCATCTCCGTTATTGACACATCAATCTCAGTCCGGGTCATTTTGCGAGTGTCTTTTGCTGCTGAGAAAGTAGTTGGTCTGGATCAAATTCCACCAAGACACTGAATCTTGACCATATCTGATATGGCTTGAGCGAGGTTGTTGAACTCCCCGGTGGCTTTGACTGACATAGTCATACTCAACTGCCGCCTCGCTTTGACCTTTGAAAGGCAGGTGAATGAAATTTATAACACAGTCAGACCACTGTTAGATGGTCTGAGATTTCCACTCTCATGGGTATCATCTCCCAACTCAATTTCGTTTGTATCACCATTGTTGGATTGCGTGGCAAGTACAACTTGACAAGCAGTGTGAGTGTTGTTTATCTGATTTTTTGACTTTGTAAGAAGAGGGTGAGCTGTCAAAAATTCAATCTCGTCATTTGACTCAAGTCATGGGCATTTGTTGATGTGTGAGTAAGGAAAAAGTGCTTGTGTGTGTCGGGGGTGGTCAGTTGTGGCTTCAATTTCATTGGATGATGTTACCCATTGTCGCTTTTCCAAAGGTAAGTGAGGTAAAGCGGGTTGATAGGAATGCAGGGGTGGCAACACAGGGTGCTTTGATGCTTGGACAGTATGTATTTGTTGGGTGAGGCCGTGTGTGTCAACTACAGAGGGTTTACTCAGGCCTGATCTGGCAGTGATTTCTTCCCTGATGACTACCCACTTGACTACAAGCCTTTTTGAATGCCTAGCTAAATGGAACATGTGCTTGCATGCACTTCCATGGTTTTGAAAGTGGCGGCAGCTGCATCCGGTGACCCTACCCTTGGTGCCACCTCCAGGGTCCTCAAAAGTGACACTGTAGCATATTGTGGAAGGGTTTGTAAAGGAGCCAATCACATACTAAAAAGAGAATAGTTTAACGGGTTAGATTTTCCATATATATGCCTTGGAAGTGATAGTTCTGCAAGAGCCTACTCACATGATTAGGAAACACATCAATGTGTACCCCTAGTACCTGTAACACTTCCTTAGTGTATCAATCAGCAAGTCGCTTAGAAGTTCTTTGGAACAAACTCCACTGTTGCTCCTGGTTTCCCTCCTCTACTCGTGCATGCTTGTTGAGGAATGTTGGCTCAGCTTTATTGCACAATATCTGGATCACCTCATCAATTCAGTGTTTTTCAGGAGGAATACCTGGACTTGAGCACTTGGTGCCAAGCTTCAGTGTAGTTATTGGTATTGATACCCTGGTAGGCAGTGTTCTGGTTGTAATCAAGTAGTCTGTCAGCTTCTTGGTTAGAGTATTTTGAGCTACTGGTGATAATACATACAGTGCGGAAATAGGCAGCCCAATGAACAATGTGCCTCCCCCACTGGCCAGCAACATAGGCCACAAATTCATAATTGATCTGCTGCCACTTGGAAATGAAATTTCTCATAGGCTTGGTTGGATCTGTGTGCAAATACAGAATTTGGGTGAAATCTGCAGTTGCTTTGGCCCCAAGGGTGTGCAGATGTGTGGTTGCCTGTCCTTTGAATGCTTTCAGGACATGGAACCAGCACCAGAGGTGCATTGGTGGCAAGTTTATACGGTTGTGATACACACACAATATGGCATTTCAAATAGAAATTGCACAGTCACTCATGACTGCCTGTGGGAACAGACCGGTAGAATCTCAAAGCCATCTGAGGAGGCATTCTACTGGTTCACTACAGGTTGATGAAAATGGGATTCAATGTGTATTTTGACCTTGGAATGGATAAATACATTTAGCTTACATGGTAGCAGAGCTGGTGAAGGCCCAGCAAACTGGGAGGCCTTTCCCCACAACTGCATTTTGAACAAGGACTGTGTAAAGACTGATTTTCCTTCCACCTGAGAGGAAGAAGTTTGATACTGTATTATGAGTACTGTCAATGAGAATCACACTGGGTCTATATGTCATTGTCATCTACCTCTGTCATGGAGATTGAAAAACCATGAGAAAATCACCCAAGTCATTGAGATGGGGTGTGTATGTGAACCATCCTTTTCCATTCAAGTGGTGTGTCCACAGCTTGAGAGATGTGAAGACGTTAGGATCTCTCCGGGCCAAAACTTTGGTGCAGGTTCCAATCAGGTATCTGACATGGTCGTACTTTATCTTTTGACCTTCGGGCTTGATTTGGTGCCTATCAACCTACACACTTCAAAAAAATCAGAAATGCTCAAGCAAGCATGGTTTTGAGTGAGATATGTGTGAATGGTTTCATTGCTTACAGGGAAAATTGTTGGTGCATTTAGGAGCCAATGGATATCCTTCCATTTAATTCCAGATAGTACTTTTTCTTCTAGCCATCTCTCAAAAATAAGAGGAGATTGACACATCTGCATGTCTTCAGCTGAATACATGTTGTGATTGTTCTGCCAGAACCACTCAACCCGCAAGGTGTCTGTAGCTGCATGATACATTATCCAGAATCAAGCCTGGCAGTTGCACTTTATTGAGGGGGTGTTGTGCTTTCTGTAGCGTTCAAGGCCAGAAAGGGGTTTAGGGAGATGCTGCGGCAAGGTGGATAAGAAGGAAAAGGACCAATTACAACTCGGATAAACTAGGTTTAGGTTTCAGTTGCTGTAACTAGATTAGCTCCTGTTGTTTCTCTTGTTTCTCCTTTTCTCTTTTTCCTCACTCATCTTGTCTATCATCTCCTCGCACCTCAATAGGTGCTTCATCGTTTCCTTCTCTCTCTTTGTCTCTCATTGGCCTCCCATTAAGGCCTCCTTAGCTCACAGCTGTATCGTGGTGTTTCTCAGGGGAATTGATAAACGCACGCCAAGCGCGCACGCCAACGCCAACCCACATGCCAATTTTTTTTGGCGTGCGGGGCCAACACGCCATTTTTTTTGGCGTGTAGGGTCTACACGCCAAAAAAAAGGGCGTGTGAGACCCACACACCAAAAATGGCGTGTGGTTCCCACACACCATTTTTTTTTTGGCGTGTGGGCCCCGCACGCCAAATAAAATTGGCGTGTGGGCCCCGCACGCCAATTGTTTGGCGTGCGGGTCCCCCCTCACTCACATAATCGAATGGGAGGGACCATTCAATTACGTGAGCGGGGCCTCTCCCGGCTGACGAGGTTATACAACCTCGTCAGCCGGGAGGACTTCCTCCCGGCACAAGGCTGTATAACCTCGTCAGCCGGGAGGACTTCCTCCCGGCTGACGAGGTTATACAACCTCTTCAGTGTTGAATATTGTGATCCACAGTGTTCCCAATATCAGCACATTGGATAATGACTTGGTAGCCTAGTTGGTAAAGGCAGCACTTCTAGTATAGTGTCTTAGCTTCTGCTAAGGTCACTGGTTCAAATCCTGCCCAAGTCAATCATTTTCTGCTAAATGTATGAAAAATGCTTTGTTAATTCTAACACAATTGAAAAGTCAAAATGTGCTATGCGCATACTATGCATTTACATATGAGACTATACAATATGCACTTATGCAATATGCAATTATGGACTTTGATCTCCAAGTGCATTGGAATTTATTATGGACTTTATCTCCAACTTTGGAATATGCAAAATGCTATTATGCAATATGCAATATCTACTTATGATGCAATATGTATTGTCTCAATGTATAGACTAGCTTGAAATTGGTTGACTTTAGGGTCTCTTGGTCTCACACTGTGGGTCAGGGGGTGTGTTGAATATTGTGATCCACAGTGTTCCCAATATCAGCACATTGGATAATGACTTGGTAGCCTAGTTCGTAAAGGCAGCACTTCTAGTATAGTGTCTTAGCTTCTGCTAAGGTCGCTGGTTCAAATCCTGCCCAAGTCAATCATTTTCTGCTAAATGTCTGAAAAATGCTTTGTTAATTCTAACAGTCAGCCAGGAGGAAGTCCTCCCGGCCGGCAAGGCTATACAACCTCGTCGGCCAGGAGGAAGTCCTCCTGGCCGACAAGGTTGTATAACCTCGTCGGCCAGGAGGACTTCCTAGTCATACCCCAACCTACCTGCAAAGTCACTCGACTGCAACATCTGTGATTGAGCCAAAATGCACCGTCAACCATTTGGCGGGTCGTTTCCAACTTTCAGTGCGCCTCTAGATTGCATCCATATGGATCTCTGTGGCCCAAGTATCCCTATTTTGAGAGGAGGAAATCATTACTTCCTTAAAATCATCAACGGCTTTACCAAGTATCGGTTCATTGATCCAATGCGGTGTAAGTCTGACACCTTCCAATTTTTCCTCATCTTTCTAAATCAGGCCGAGACTCATACTGGCCGTAAATTGAAATCAGTAGTATCCAAAAATGGCGGAGAATTCTGCAATCAGCAGTTCAACAGCCTCTTTGAGTCAAATGGAAGCAAACACCTGACTTCGGCTCCCTACACGCCTCAACAAAACCCACTAGCAGAGCAAGGTAATCAAACAACTGTTGAAAAAACTCAAGCCCTGCTCATGACCAGTGGACTTCCACTCGAATGGTGGGGAGAAGCGGTGAAGCTGTCAGTATTTTTAGAGAACCAATCTCCGGACAGCTCCATTGAATTCTCATCCCCCTACAAAAAGTGGCATGGCCTCAAGCCTGATCTGACTTGGCTTGCTTCTTTTGGCTGTAGGGCTGTTCTGTTTGAGGAACATGTTGAGATATGAATCCCATCCTTCCTCTGCGACTTGTCGCGCACAAGGCGTGCGCTAAATCTGGTCTAAATCCTAAAGCCCTCGAACCTCCTATGTCGTCATCCTTCTCAGGCAAAATCAAGATTATTCTTGATCAGGTCATCAAGAATCCCTCAACTCCTCTCGCTCGATCCCCGGAGAAGAAGATATTTAAGCTGCTTGTTTCTGGGAAACTGAATCCCCAGGAAACAAACAACTCACATAGTTGTCACTCATACTTCGAACTCTCCTCAAGATTACTTATCTTTTGACTTCATTCTCTCATCATCATCCACTATCTTCCTTATTCCATTTTCCTTATCACTCACATAGTTGTCACTCATACTTCAAACTCTCCTCAAGATTACTTATCTATTGACTTCATTCTCTCATCATCATCCACTATCTTCCTTATTCCATTTTCCCTATCTCTCTTTCTTTCCTTTCCACCTCGACTCCTTTCCTCATCCTACAATTCCTCCATCTCAGGTATTGAACAATTTTACTATTATCTCTCCTGATCTTTGTCGTCACTAATATTATCTTATATTAGTTGTCCTCCTCCTCAGCTTCCTTGTCCTCGTTCTTCTCTAAAAAGAGCTATTTCATCTCATTTGTGTTGTTCTCGCCTTTAGGTATTAACCTTTCATCTTTCTCTCATTTTTCCTATTGTATTTCATGTTCATGTTACTCATTCTGAAATACAACCTTTAGTTTATTGATTCACAGCTTTACAGTCTCGATTGGCTCCTCGTACCCCAACTACCTCATCGTACCAAAGAAAAATCAATAATCAAATAACTCTAAAAGGCAAGAACAAAAATGTCAAGCTCTGAGAAAAACGATACTCCTGCGTCTAATGGTGTTCCGGTTCTCGATGGCACGAATTACACTAATTGGTCATCAAGAATGTTCATTTATCTCCGCGGAAAGGATCTCTGGGATTGCTGTACCATCCCCATCTCCATCAATGCGACCGACATTGAGAAGGCAACCTATTTAAAATCTGGACACAAGGCCATATCAATTATCACCTCGCGAATTAACTCTCGATGTTACAATGAAGTTGTAAATTCTCAAACTGATTCCAACCCTATTCTCCTCTGGAAGAAGATCTCGTCTCAATACGCCTCTCACTCGGTTATTAACAGAGGACGTGTTTTCATGGCCTGGTCCGCTGAATCATACATGGGCGACCTTCAACAATACATTGATAAGACTCGGACTCATCTGTTGGACATCGACGCAGTTGGAATCAATCTGCCCCCTGATATCATCTCTTATCTCGTTCTCGGAAAACTCATGCACGACGAAAAATTAGACAAAATTATCGATAACTGTGCTCTTTCTGAAGACTGCGTGGCTTCTCCATACTTGGTTCTCGATGCTCTTCAAACGTGGTTGACTCATAAGGGATCAAAATCCGACAACAATAAGTCATCGGCTCTTATCACATCGTCAAATACCACTTCAAAATTTCCTTTCAAAATTCTGCACTATTGTGCTAATGGTATTCACAACCCCGAATCAGCACATCCTGAGGCGAAATGCTTTGAGAAATTCCCTCAACTACGCCAATCCAGAAACAAGAGTGCAAGCGCAAGTTTAGCTCATGCCTCTGTTTTTGTTTCTTTTATCTCCGACAAATCTTCCGACGACATCATCATCGATTCGGCGGCCTCCCATCACATGCTTCGCAGTCAACATCTTTTCTCGACATTCACAAAAAAGAGAATACTCATCAAGACGGGTAATCCCGATACCCCATTGATTGCCAGTGGTTTCGGATCTGCCGATATCATTGTAGATGGGAAGGTTGTGAAGCTTGCCGACTGTCTCTTGGTCCCCAAGATTTCACAACAACTCATCTCACTGGTTCGACTCATTGATACATCCTTGAAAATCTCTAAGCATTTGGACACCTTTGATATTTCGAACGACTCCGGTTCAATCTTTACCGGTAAAATCATTGATAATCTCCTCCACGCTAAATTCTCCTCCTGTCCCTCTGCCATGATCAACATCAAAATGGACCACTCCACCTGGCACAATCGACTCGGACATCCGGGAGAAGAAGTTATGAAGTCCATGAATCTACCCCTCTCGACTGGGAATTCCCTATGCGAGGTATGTAACTGCTCCAAGATGACTCTTACTCCTTTTTTGAGTCACTTCTCTTCAGTTCAATTTCCTCTCCAACGACTTCATCTGGACCTCGTTGGACCCTTCAATCCTCCTTCAGTTTCTGGTTTTAAATATTTTTTTACGATCGTTGACCAATATTCTTCATTCAAATTCATTCGATTTCTAAAGACTAAATCTGAAGCCTTTCAAGAATTCGAACGTTTTACAAACCTTGTCAAAAACCTTCAAAACAAGAGGATCAAAGAAATTATTTCTGATCAAGGGGGGGAATTTGTAAATTCGTCTTTTAAAAGATTCACATCTGCTAAAGGAATTCTTCACAATTTTTCCCCGGCTGAAACTCCCCAATTGAATGGCTTCGCCGAGCGTGCAAATAGGACAATTCTGGACAAGGCCAGATGTCTCCTTTCGACCAGTAATCTTCCAAGAACTTTCTGGGCCGAAGCGGTTAATGCGGTGACTTTCATCTCCAACATGTTAGCTACTCCCTCCCGATCTTCTTCTCCATATGAGCTTTGGACTAAGACTACTCCTCCTCTTCACCGCCTTAGGACGTTTGGTTGCAAGTCTTACATTGCTGTCCCAAAGAACCATCGGACCTGGAAGCTTGGCAATACTGGTGATGTTGGAATATTGGTCGGTTTTGAGAATGAAGGATCAGTCTATCGCATTCTGCGTCTCAAGGACAAAAAGTTGATCACGACTAGACACGCAAAATTTGATGAAGGAATTTTCCCGACCTTTGGAAGTGATGTCGTGAACTCCCCATTTAAAACATACTTGAATAACGATGCCGATGATAGTTCTGTTTGCTCGGACAATTCTCCGGTACTTGATGACGTTCCCTCTCCAGAAGGACCCGCTGCGAATGATTCTGGATCTTCGCTTATGCCTACACCTCCTGTCTCCAAATCGGTCTCAAGCGACATATCTGTCTTGAATATCATATCAGGCACTCGTTCGCGCAGGCCTAGAGCTTTTTTTTCCTCTGGTGATCTCATCCCTAACCACTATCACCAAGCTATCAAGAGTGCGGACTCGGAAAGTTGGCTTGGCGCAATTGAAGCAGAGTTAAAGGCGATGGAGCGGCTTCAAGTATGGGATGTGGTTGAATGGGACCCAACAATCAAAACTGTTGGAACGACCTGGGTCTTTAGGAAGAAACACAATAAAGGCGTGGTCAGCTTCAAGGCACGCTTGTGTGCCCAGGGTTTTTCCCAAGTCCATGGTATCGATTTCTCTAAGACATTTGCGCCAACTGGTCGTTTGAATTCCCTTCGTGCTCTCATTTCTCACGCTGCGGCGACTGGGTTAGATTTTCATCAACTTGATGTAAAAACAGCCTTCTTGAATGCGGATCTGGAAGAAGAGGTATTCCTATCTATTCCTCAAGGTGTTCATCTAGACAAGAAGCGTCAATGTCTCAAGTTAAAAAAGGCTATCTATGGCCTAAAACAGGCGCCGCTTGCCTGGTATACACGTCTGTCGAACTGGCTAGTGTCGATTGGCTTCATTATAGCTACCTCAGACCCATGTGTCTTCTATTGTCTTTCGGGTGACCCGGTTTGGATCTTTGTTCATGTAGATGATCTCGCTGTCTTTAGCAAGAACGTCGACACCTTCAAAGATCAAATCAAACGTGAATTCGATATGAAAGACTTGGGTCGTGCAGATCTTATGCTTGGCATCAAGGTCTTACACGAACCCGATGCAATTGTTTTGTCTCAGCATCATTATGTAGAATCCCTTTTAGATCTCTACGGGATGACGGCTTGTCGCTCGGTGTCGACACCCCTTGTCCCGAACACTCATCTCGCGCCGTCCACGATCAACGAAAGAGACCGTTTCAAATGCCTTGGAGTCAACTACCGGAGCGCTGTTGGAGCTCTGAGCTATCTCTCTACTGCCACTCGTCCTGACATAGCGTACGCCGTCAGTACCCTTTCTCAATTTTTGGAGTCCCCCGGCATCACTCACTGGGAGGCTTTTACCCATGTCTTGCGGTATCTATCCGGTGCTCCCGACTTCGCCTTGGTTTATCGTCGAAATTCCCCTCAACCATTGAAGGGCTTTACCGATGCAGATTGGGGGAATTGCGTCGCCACTAGAAGATCAATAACCGGCTACGTCTCATTGCTGAACGGGCACCTTGTCTCTTGGCAGACAAAGAAGCAACCTGTTGTTTCACTCTCATCTTGTGAAGCGGAGTATAGGGCGCTGACAGATTTCTCCTGTGAGTTGCTCTGGCTTCGTCAGTTCCTTCAAGAAGTATCCATCTCCCTCTCAATGGCGCCTACGGTTGTTCATGAAGACAATCAAGGTTGCATAGCGGTCGCAAACTTTGAGGCAAACAGTAACGCAAAACGAATGAAACACGTTGAGATTCAACTTCATTTCATTCGCGACGTCATCAAGACTAACAAGATAACATTGAAGTATACGCCAACAAATCAAATGTTAGCCGACTTTCTGACCAAATTGGTTCCTCGGCCAGCTCTGGTTAAGTCGCTCGACGCGTTGGGACTACTTCGTCTGGAGGAAAGGGGGGGTGTTGAGATATGAATCCCATCCTTCCTCTGCGACTCGTCGCACACAAGGCGTGCGCTAAATCTGGTCTAAATCCTAAAGCCCTCGAACCTCCTATGTTGTCATCCTTCTCAGGCAAAATCAAGATTATTCTTGATCAGGTCATCAAGAATCCCTCAACTCCTCTCGCTCGATCCCCGGAGAAGAAGATATTTAAGCTGCTTGTTTCTGGGAAACTGAATCCCCAGGAAACAAACAACTCACATAGTTGTCACTCATACTTCGAACTCTCCTCAAGATTACTTATCTTTTGACTTCATTCTCTCATCATCATCCACTATCTTCCTTATTCCATTTTCCTTATCACTCACATAGTTGTCACTCATACTTCAAACTCTCCTCAAGATTACTTATCTATCGACTTCATTCTCTCATCATCATCCACTATCTTCCTTATTCCATTTTCCCTATCTCTCTTTCTTTCCTTTCCACCTCGACTCCTTTCCTCATCCTACAATTCCTCCATCTCAGGTATTGAACAATTTTACTATTATCTCTCCTGATCTTTGTGGGCGTTGATAGACGCACGCCAAGCGCGCACGCCAACGCCAGCCCGCACGCCATTTTTTTTTGGCGTGCGGGGCCTACACGCCAATTTTTTTTGGCGTGTAGGGTCTAAACGCCAAAATAAATTGGCGTGTAGGCCCCACACGCCAAAAATGGCGTGCGGTTCCCACACGCCATTTTTTTTTGGCGTGTGTTTTTTTGGCGTGTGGGCCCCGCACGTTTTTTTGGCGTGTGGGCCCCGCACACCAAAGAAAATTGGCGTGTGGGACCCGCACGCCAATTATTTGGCGTGCGGGGCCCACACGCTCACGTAATCGAATGGCCCCTCCCATTCGATTACGTGAGCGGGGGGATCGATATGTGTATCCCCATACACATAATACATGTATGTATTATGTGTATGGGATATACACACCCCCCGCTCACGTAATTGAATGGCAGGGGCCATTCGATTACGTGAGCGAGCCCGAGTCTGTTTCCGGACTGGGGCTCGCTTATGGTCCTGGTTTTTTCAACCAGAACCACAACAAACCCCGCTCTCCGACTCGATCAACCAAAGCGGTGAGTCTGAAAATCCGAAAAAAAAAAAAAAAAAAAAAAAAAAAAAAAAAAAAAAAAAAAAATCAAAAAAAAAAAAAATCAAAAAAAAAAAAAAAAAATCAAAAAAAAAAAATCAAAAAAAACGAAAAAAAATCAAAAAATGAGAAATAAAAAATGAGGAAAAAACCCCAAAAAAACCAAAAAAAAGGGTTTTTTTGGGGTTTAATTTTGTGGAAAAGCCCACAGGCCCAGGGCTCCAAGACCCAACTGGCCCAAAGACAGGGCCCAATGGCCGTAAGAAGGGGCCCGCCTCTGCCCATCACCTCCCGTGGGCCCACAGGCCCACTTTGATGCTCCAAAGGGGCAATAAAACATTCAAAGGGGCCATTCAAACCCCCCAGGCAGCTCAAAGGGCCCCGTATAAGCCCCAGACGCACACCATCCCCCCCAAAAGTGGCCCATCTCAAACACATCTCTTCCTATTTCCATTTTTTTTTCACCGTAAATATAGTAACACGTGCTGACAAACTCTCCCATTCAAATGCAAACAGATTCCGCACAAATCACCAAATCAGCAGCAAAAGATGTCACACACCGGTGATTACAACTCCGCAACCAATCAGCCTCCACGCCCATACGGATTCTATGAGGTTGACCCCAACCATCACCCGCACGCCCCACTTGGCAACATGTATCAAAATCAAACCTCTGCGTATGGAAATCCACACGTGCTTGGCCAACCTGCAGCTCCAATCAATCAATCAGGCCACCTAGCAACTAACTATGGCTACCCAAGC
This sequence comes from Puccinia hordei, assembly GCA_007896445.1. Lineage (NCBI taxonomy): Eukaryota > Fungi > Basidiomycota > Pucciniomycetes > Pucciniales > Pucciniaceae > Puccinia > Puccinia hordei. Next base: position 209,343 of record RDRW01000131.1, read on the forward strand.
AACCAATATGGCCAAGCCCCCCAGCCCCTTACTGTCCCCTCAGCCCACCCAGCCACCTACAGCTTCAATGACAACAACTACAGACTGGCAATCCAGCCAAACCCTGGGCCCCCAGCCCACCCAGTAGCGCAGCCTGTGTTCCGCCAATATGAGGTACAATTGCCTCAATTCACCCACTATCACAATCGACCTCCAGCCTCTACCTATCAGCTTGATCCAGCCCAACCATCCTATCTGGCTCAGCCAGCCCTCTACGCACCACCTCATATAACTCAAGCCCCACCATCCCATCCGTTTCCACAATCCCATCAAGCACCACAAATCTCAAACTACTGGCAGCCGGGACCCCAACCATTGTCCCACCCGGCCAACCCATTCACTCTTGGACCCACTCACTTCCAAGGCCTGCCAACCTCACACAATTTCCCCGTTGGCCAACCATCAGTGCCCGCTCCGCCGCAGACAAATCAAGTCCCTTCCATACCCGTCATGCAAGATATGCAGCCATCTCTGGGGGAAATAACCTCCTCTGCGCCATTTAGCCCTCAAATTTGGCCACCTGCACAACCAAGTCCTCAACAGTTTCCCCAAGGAACTTTCAGCCCTCAAGACCCTCAAAATGTGGCTGAAGGTGAGTCTTCAAATACTTCTCCACTTTGTTTTCATATTAACAAGAACTAATGTTTACCTACTCAATCTCCCAGTCAAATACCCAAGGGCCATGGCTACATCTCCCGGCGGATATCAACCTGCATCACCCAGCCCTCAAGTATTTCCCCGAGCAAATTTCAGCCCTCAAGTCCCTCAAACTGTGGCTGAAGGTGAGTCTTCAAATACTTCTCCACTTTGTTTTCATCTTACCAAGAACTAATGTTTACCTGCACAATCTCCCAGTAAAATACCCAAGCGTCACGCCTACATCTCCCGGCAGGTATCACCCTGCACCACCCAGCCCTCAACCGTTTCCCCCTGCAACTTTCAGCCCTCAAGTCCCTCAAACTGTGGCTGAAGGTGAGTCTTCAAATATTTCTCCACCTTGTTTTCATCTTACCAAGACCTAATGTTTACCTAGTCAATCTTCCAGTATACCCGCTCAATCCTTTAGGACGTTCACCGCTGGCCCCCGCAATGTTACCCGCTGCCAATCAACCGCATAAAGTGTTGATGAAATCTGAAGATGTACAATCTTATGATTATTCAGTTGGCAGTAAGTTCTTCTAGTTTCTTAATTCGCCCACTTGAGGCAGACTGGCTGAACTGCTTGTGTTTCCAGATGCAATGGATGCACCACCCGAATTCCTTTTCACATGTGTCACTGATCTCAAACACTTTGTCACCACATGGGCCCACGAGCATGGTTACGCTCTGAAAGTTTGTGCTTCCAAGAGGGACAAGAACATCTACTTTGCATGCACAGTTGCCGGGGAAGACCAAACCTCAGTTGATGCTATCCGGTTTCGAGAGTCTAGGAATAAGCGACTGGGGTGCTGCTTCAAAATATCCGGCCACAAACCGACTTCAGTAAAACTCAAGGATGCACCATGGGAACTCCGATGCCGAAAGACGATTGAGCACAATCATGGTCCAATCGATCTGGAACATGTAGTCATCCACAAGAAGCTCTCTGTCGAAGGCCAAACTGAGGTTGCTCGCTTATCGTCTCTAGGAATGCAACCCCAGGCAATCGCTAGACTCCTTACTAGCAGTGAGGGAAGGTTTGTAACCAACAGGACAATATACAACACAAAGCAGGCACTGAGGGCGGAGAAGAGGGCTGGAAACACCCCAATCGAGTACCTCCTACGTTGCCTCAACGAATCCAATTGGACACACGAGGACGTTTACGATACGGACGGCAAGCTCCTTTACTTGTGGTTTGCGCACCCAGGATCGTTGCTTCTTGCTCGCAGGTTCCACCATGTGGTCAACATTGACTGCACTTACAAGACGAACCTGAACAACTACCCCCTGCTGCATGTGGTTGGCCAAACTGCAACCAATCACAGTTTTTCGATTGGTTTTTGTTTGATGCGAAACGAGAAGAATGAGGCCTACTCATGGGCTCTTGATAAGTTGAAGTGGGTGGTATATTTGACTAATCACCTATTCTCATCATAAACTGACTGTACTCCGGTGCCTGTGTGATACCCATAGATCTATATGGGACGCTGACCACGCGCCAAAGGTCTTTGTGACAGACAGGGAATCAGCACTGCGTAATGCTATCTCAAAGCACTTTCCGAATGCAACCGCAAACTTGTGCATGTGGCACATCGATCGGAACATTGTGACAAACTGCAAGCAAGCCTTTGCTGGCGATGGCGAAGAATGGGCCAAATTCATGAGGCTCTGGCATGAGGTCGCACATGCCCCCAATGAGGACACCTGCAACTCAAAGTGGGCTCAACTGACACGGTACCTAGTCACTCGAACTAACGTCTACGAATACCTGTACAAGAACGTCTGGAGCAAGCGACAGAAGTTCATGAATGCGTGGGCCGGAATGACACCCCATCTAGGAAATCTGACTTCGTCACGATGTGAATCTGCCCACAGCTGGCTGAAAACCTATGTGACGTCGGCTAGGTGCGACTTTGCAACACTTTTCATTACAATTGCTGCAGCAGTGGACCGACAACTTGACACAGCCCACACAAACCTGGCACACGAGTTACAGAAGGGATTAACCGGACTACCAAATTCCTTCAAGTCCCTCAGCTGCAAAATCTCCTTTCATGCGCTCAAGTTGGCCTTGTCTCAGTACAACAAGTTCATCAAGATGAAGAAAACCAAGCCTGGGGATCCCAGCCTTCAATGCAAGGTAATTTCCAGGCTGGCTTGGGCATTCCGTGTTCGCACACTATTGAATGTTTGGTCCAGGGGAAGGGAGATGTGGAGCCTTCTGATTTCCATGTCCAGTGGCATCTGGCCTATAACCCTGATGGTCCAGTGAGTCCTCCTGATGTATGACTTGTTCATGTCCCTCCTAGCTAATCTTCATCTATGTTCATTGCAGGCTCTTGATGAACCACTGTACGACTTTGACAACGATTTTGAGGATTTCAAGCAGGAGATCTTGGCGTCCCACCACCCCTCGGCGTTAGAAGCAACAATGAAAAAATTACGAAGGGTCCATGCAAACACACACGTGGTCCCGCTTGCAGAGCCTGATCCTATCCGAGTGAAACACAAACTGGAAAGGCCGTGGAAGAAGAGAAAGGGTAGTGGGCGAGTTCAAAAGCGCGATGACACCCATGCAGAAATTGTGGAAGCGCAAATCCAAAAGGCGCAGGCAAGGAAAGCAAGACAGAAGGCCGGTGTATCAAAAGGAAAAGGGGGTAAGAGACAGTCCAAGCGCGCGCAGGCTCCATTGGACACCTCAGCTTCTTCCTCTGGGGACCTGGGTGAGCTACCCAGTGTGGAGACACTCATGTGTAAGCAACTTTATTGCATGTCTTTTTAAGAGGCTGATAACTGATGGACTTACTAAGCAGTCAAGAGAACTCACCCCCCACGAATTGGCAGCCTCTTTATTGGGAAACGGAATCGGGGGTCTTCCAGTTCAGGAACATCACGGCGCAAGGAAACGTGGCAGCCCAAGTATGGTAGTAAGGATGGTGTAACAGATGAAGATTCTGATTCTGCAGATGCAGTTTCAGATGAAGATTCTGATGCCCCAGATGGGGAATCAGATGAAGAATCTGATGCCCCACATGGGGCATCAGAAGAAGAATCTGATGCCACAGATGGGGAATCAGTTGCAGAATCTGACGCACAAGGTGGGCAATCAGATGAAGAAACTGATCCCCCAGTGGATTCCTCCTCATCTATTGAGATGCAGGATGAGGAAAAGCTGCTGTCACCTCCAGAAGCCTCAAGAAAAGCCTCAAGCTCTCATGATCAGTTTCCGGGTGAGGCCAGGCTACATTCACCCCCAACAGCTAAGGTAAGTACTATAACTTTGACATTAGATTATCAGGGTCTGATTCCATTGTATGTTTCATAGGACCGGCATGTAGATGCTGAGGTTGCACCCAAGGCTGGCCGAACAAGACAGGGGAATACCAACCCTGATGTTGCAGTGAGTGACTCAAGCTTGACACGGACAAGGAGGAATGCACTGACTGTAACTGATAACCAACTTCTCATCATTCTTGTCAGGCGGAGCTTCCACCATGGATCTTAAAATACCTGCATTCCACTTATAACCCTGCAGGTGATGGGAACTGTGGTTATGCATGTGTGGCACATGCATTGGCAGCAGATAGACCAGAGGGTCCCTACGCTAAGGCCAATGGGTGGTACCAAGTGCGAAAGGATGTGTTAGAAGAGATGGAAAAGAACAAGGCACATTGGACAAGATACCTTGGGGGGCCTTCAGAATTCGACCGCGCTTACGGACGTGTTCAGGTGACTGACCCACGTGGATCAGTCCCCATGAACAAATGGATGAGCAAGTTGGATGTGGGACCAATTCTGGCCAATGCGTATAACCGGCCATTTGTCTTCCTCAGCAGAACGGGCGGGAGCACCACATATATTCCCGCCACTGTTCCCCCGGACCCTAAACCGCTGCCAGCCCTCTTCTTATCATTTTTCAATGATAATCATTGGATACGTGTGATAGTCAAGCGGACCCCCACGATTCCCTTTCCTCTCCCTAAAGTCTCCCGGTTATTTCACAAGAGCCCAGCAGCTGCTTGGCTAGACTGTGTTTCCCCTTCCACTACTCTTCACTCTTTGTTACCTAAATGATTAAAGGTACCAAGTTACTGCAAGTAACACTAATTATTATTATCCTTATTAATGTTTACCATTCTTATTATTCTTTAATATTATTCCTTTAAGATCTCTAGTGAATATTATTAGTATTATTAATTCATCATTATGACTTTAAGAAGTGATAACATAGTATTATTAAACTACAATCTTTACAATAAATAATATACTTAATTTAAAGGGCATTAATAAAAAAACCCGGTTTTTCCGCGTTTACACCCGGGTTTCTGCGCAGCTGCGGCTGCGCAGTGCACCCGGTTTTCCGCATTTACACCCGGTTTTTTTTAATTTTTAATTTTTAAGCAAATAGCATGTGGAGGGCGGCATTTGATGCGCGTGACCTCCCCAATCATCCTCATTAAATATTTTATTTAAAACAAATAAAATAAACAATTAAAACAAGGAAAATAAACAAAACAAAATAAAAATATGGAGGGCAGCATTTTAAATAAGTAAAATAAACAAAAGTAAATAATATAAAATTAAACAAATAAGAATGAATGAAATGAATAAAATTAATCAATTAATTAAAAGCAAGAGACATAATTGCAAGTAAATGATTTATGAATAACGCAACTTCCCCAATTATCCTCATTCAATATTTTATTTAAAACAAATAAAATAAATAAGTAAAACAAGTAAAATAAACAAAACAAAAGTAAATTAAATTAAACAAAATAAATGGACTAAATGAAATGAATAAAAGAAATCCTGGAAATCAAGCTGTGAGGATTTTTTATGAAAAAACCGAGTGGATTGGCCAAAAAAAATAGAAGCCATAGTTTTTTTGCAAAAAGAAAAATTACTATAAAATTCTACACCCCTGTAAGTATAATAAATAAATTTAAAATCTCCAAAAACAATGCAAATCCGCCCGCAAAAAATTAAATAAAAAAACCGGGTGTAAATGCGGAAAACCGGGTGTACTGCGCAGCAATTTGGACGTCGCCGCTGCATAAAACCGGGTGTAAATGTGGAAAAACCGGGTTTTTTTATTAATGCCCAATTTAAATATACTTAAATTAACAATAGGGGGTATCAAATATGACTAAATCCACAATTATATAATCAACTGGTTTTGAAAATCCACCATTTTTAAAAACCATGGATATCAACATAAAGTGATTCAAAAATCTCAAAATTGAAATTTTGTTAAAAAAACTAATTCACTGGTTTTAATTGTGGATTTGGTCATATTTGATACCCCCTAATAGGGGGTATCAAATATGACCAAATCCACGATTATCTAATCAACAGGTTTCACGAAATCCACAATTATGAAACCAGTGGATAAAAAATCCAAATAATGCCATTATTTGCACTAGACGTGTCAAGTATCAACAACAAAAACCCCAATATAATTACAAAAACCACGATCCCCCACATTTCAACCAATCACAACTCAGGATCCAAACTTGCAATATACAACCCCAATACAATCAATAATCCTCCACGTTTCAACCCCAACCAAAAATAAATCGTTGCCAATAAAACTCCCAATACAATCAATAATCCTCCATGATTCAACCCCCACCAACAATAAATCGTTGCCAATACAACTCCACCCAGTCACAAACCCAAACTTGTTCTTCAGTTTTCCTCAAAATTTGGTAAGTTTAGTCAATTATAAACTTGCTTGCAGAAAAAACATTAATCAATCATTCCCTGATCCCAGAACGATGCCTATCAAAAAAACGAATAAATTCATCACTGGAAAAGGAAAAGTGATACCAAAGACGTCAGCAAGCAGGAAGACACCCATCAAGAAGCGAGCACAACATGTCTCTGACGATGATACAACCGGAAAAACTTCTTCTCACCTAAAGAAGGATGACTTCCTCATAATCATCGACTGGCTCAAAATCCAAAAGAATTACGATTTGTGCTTTGGAACTGGTAAGGCACCGGCGGTTGGAAGGCCAGCCAAAGGGAAGATTAACGGATTCGAGCTTATGGCAATCAATCTGAGAAATCAATCCCCTTCACAAATCAAACTAACGGCCAGGCAGATGAAAGATCGTTTTAACAGCTACAAGGACAAGTACAAGAAAACACATACCCAATCCCTCTCCACTGGCTTTGGACTCACCGATGAAGACCGCTCGGCAGGAATTGTCACCATTGACGAGAAGCTTGACAAAATGTGTCCACATTTCCATTCTATGCATCAGCTGATGGGTAAGAAACCGTTTGTGACGCCCTTGTACAAAGTCGATGCCCAAAACGGTGATGAGAGCTCTGACTCTTCTGGTCCCGAGGCCATCAACTTGGACGAAAATGTTGATAAAGATGACTCAGATAATGTATCTGTGGATTCCAATAACTCTAGGGCTCCAGTTGTAAGATCAATCAGTTGTTTCATTGTCTTTTTTGATAATTGCTAATATGTTCAATATTTTTTATACGTGATGAATTAGTCAGCAATCTTGGAACCTTTCGAATTCCATTGGTAAATTCAAGAGCTATGCAAACGTTTTCCCATATATCTAATATTCCAGTCACCTTTTTTTGGATCTTTAATACAAAAAACTTCAGTGAGCCATTTTCAGTAGACCAATCATCAGGCAAGCCACCGGTACATGAGCAGAAGTACCAAACTTGAGATACATTTCCTCCATCCTCCTCACTAAGGAGCTGATCCTGCCAGAGATCTTGATGAAGAGCACATCACCAATGCATGTTACAATTCATACAAGATCCTTGACTGGACACGGGCACACCAGCTTGGATTGGGGAGGGAAGGCATCCAAGATTTCCAGTTGAAACACCGGTACATGAGCACAAATCCCAAACTTGATAGTCATTCCCTCCTTCCTCCTCACTGACAAGCTGAGCCAGCCCAAGATCTTGACAAAGAGCACACCACCAATGGACGTTACAATTCATCGAGATCTTGGACTGCACACAGGCATGTCAGCTTTGATTGGGGAGAGAAGGGGTCCAAGAGGTCTAGTTGAGGCGCCAGTACGTGAGAATGAGTTCCAAACTTGAGAGTCCTCCCCTCCTTGCTCCTCACTGACAAGCTGAGCCAGCCCAAGATCTTGACAAAGAGCACACCACCAATGGACGTTACAATTCATCAAGATCTTGGACTGCACACAGGCATGTCAGCTTGGATTGGGGAGAGAAGGGGTCCAAGAGGTCTAGTTGAGGCGCCAGTATGTGAGAATGAGTTCCAAACTTGAGAGTACTCCCCTCCTTGCTCCTCACTGACAAGCTGAGCCAGCCCAAGATCTTGATGAAGAGCACATCACCAATGGATGTTACAATTCATTGAGATCTTGGACTGCACACAGGCATGTCAGGTTGGATTGGGGAGGGAAGACGTGCAGGATGTTGAACGTGGCGGCTATTAGGGTGGGCTGGGGCCTCATAATGGGTAGCTGGGTGCTTAGGGAGTCGGAAATGAGGCAGGGGGGTGCTTAGAGCTTGTTCCGAGCAAAAACAATCTAAAAAAAATGGCTTGGCAGTAGACAGAGGAGGGATTAAAGGGCCAAATAGACGCACACCTAGATCGTGAAAAGTACGTCATAGAATGATCTGCCAAGGGCGGAGGTGGTGGAGGCCGCGCCCTGGGAACCTTTGCTGCTGTTTTGGCGCGAGTTGAGATCGCCAGCGGAGGCATATCGACCGGCCATTGTTAGTCTGGTCAAAGAACACCTTTGCCGCCCGACCCACACCCAGCTTGCCTTTCCCATACGCTGGAACCTTGTGTCCCTGGTTGATCCACCAAACAAAAAAAATGAGTATCAGATGTTGAAACTCTTGTGATCTTTGGTCAACTCAACTGCTTCCAATACTCTTAAATAGCTCAACGAGCCTGCCGTTTTACAGCTCCCAGCCACTTCGCCATTGACCACCCAATCAGAAAAACTCTGATTGGAAAATGATTTCGAAGCCAACGTACTAGAGATCCAATTTTCAGTGTAGTTTTTGAGAAAGGTTGCAATAGAGATTGGCTCAGTCGTAGACACATTTAAAACCCGATGGTTGTAAAGGAATTGACTCACCCTTCACCCTTCTTAGGAGGCCCCTTTCCACGTTTACGGTTATAGGCAACTCTTTCTAGTCTGGAATTTGAGGGAAATGTCTGGAGGAATGAGTATTCGGTACCATTGGGTGTGTGGCAAAAAAGAATGAAGAGGAGTGATTTTGTAACGTGCCGTTTCTCCTCCCTAAGATCGGGAAGTTTCCAATATTCTAGATCTCTTCCAGTGACTCCGTTTGCCTTAGCGATCTGAACGAAAATCTGGTTAAGCTGTTTAAAGTTAACTGGTCTGATAGGTGGGTAATAAGTTTGCAGGAGTGGCCCTTTAAGTTTCTTAGTTAGATATCAATCACCGGTTCGGATGTTTCAAGGATTGAAAGGCGTTTGGAAGACCGTGGATTGAGCTTCAGCCAGTGCCTGAAGTCGGAATTTGGTCGGAATCTTGAGTACAGAGGCCATCTCAGTTCGCCGTTACGATTGGTACAGAGCAGTCAAGATCCAGATGGCTCCATCAATCGAGCTGCCGTTCAAGCTTGGGCGACCGCGGCGCAGCCCGCCGAGACCAATGCCTCTACTCCTTGACTTTTTGTTGGATTAGATGCCAAGAATTCAAAGAGTTAAGCTGCTTTATTCTACTCCAGAGACGAAAAAAGAAAAAGAAAGAAAAAACGCTTGATCGATTGGTTGGACTAACTAATTGACAATGTAATCTGTGTCTTCGAAGCGTGAACCAGTGTAAATCGTGGTTTAATATGAAAGCTTCTTGGCTTCTGCGTCCAATCAATCGAGGCAGATAGATTAAATGATTGAAAAAAGGTAAGCATCTAAAATCAACAAACCAGGAAAAAGGTGACCTGGCCAGAGATCAAACTAACTCGGGATAATCATGCATCAATTTCATTTCTTTGCTCCTCCACCTGATGATCCGCAAGCCTAGGCTATGGAGGGCGTCATCTATAACTTGGACTGAGAAAAACCCTGATGAGATAACCAGCACATACATATGATTTGATCAGATATAAGTCCGGTGCCGTAATTTTGAACAACACTAGACAGCTTTATGATTTTATCTACTCACCACTGTCGTCATAGTTTGAGTTTTTCTCTAGCCTACTACCTTCGTGTTGTAAATGAGAGCGTTCAAGCGAATCTAAAGTCCGGGCGATTTCAGCCAAGTCCTGTGGAGACCTGAACAGAAGAACGTTCGGTATGGAATTTGGTGAGTATATAATGGTGTGATTACCAATTGATTTCAAGGGTGACACGAGTTTTTGACATACCAAAGGGGAGATTCCATGAGATTGTTGAGTGCATGTTGAGAGACAGAGGAGGTGAAATAAAAAGGGAGGAGATCAGCATTGTAGTAATCCGAGAGGTTTGGAGTAGGGAGGTTATGTTGTTGAAATGAAACCCACGTTGAGAAAAAATCAGTGTAAACATCTTCGTTGGACTCGGTCCAGTTCAAGGCCGGAGATACTCCGATCATGCTCTTAAACTTGGGATCGTTAAGGATTGGTGCTAGATCAGGTGGATAAGGGTTCAAAGCAGCCTGTCTAACCAAGCAATTAAACGCGTCAGCATTGATTTGCCGCTCAACAAAAAATTGACTGTGATACATATACATATTTATTTTTTCAGGTGTGGGGGAGGAGACGATAAAAACAGAAAACCAATTGCTCACCAAACATTGTAAACATCCCGATCACCCGCCAGAGGCGAGAGAATCTTGAGATTGCAGAACAATTGCGCCCTTTGACAACTAACCGCTTTATTGAGGTGTGATGATTGGTTTGTTGTGTTCAGATCAATGATTTTTTTGTTGGGGTGAGGTGATGATTGGGTTGTTCAGCTGAGGCGTGATGATTTGTTTGTTGTTTTCAGGTTGATGAGTGTTTTTTTTGGGGTGAGGTGATCATCGATTTGTTCATACAAGGGGTGATGAGGGGTGTATTGGTGACCAGCAGGGCTGCAGGAATGACGGATTTGGAAGTGACGGGTTTGGATGATATATGTGGGTTTTTGTGTTTTCCGTGTTTTCAAAACCCGTTTGGTTTTGGGCTACCCCTTTTTGGAAACCCGTCAATTAGAAAGTGTGGATTTGGTCATTTCTAATTGATGGGTTTCACGTACGGTTTTGGTCATATTTGATACGCCCTAATACCTTGATTAACTAACACATGAATAATTCAGGCTACTCTGTGATAATAAATAATAGAGTGATAATATAGTATGATTAAACTACAAACAATCTTTACAATAAATGATATACTTAAATTAATAATACGTTGATTAACTAACACATGAATAATTCAGGTTACTCTATGATAATAAATAATACTTATAAGATGTGACAATAACAAATGACACATACGCATTGATAAGTTAATATTTTATTAATATTAATAAAAGGGCCTTTAATATAATAAGGGCATTAATCAAAAAACCCAGTTTTTCCGCATTTACACCCACTTTTCTGCACAGCTGCGGCTGCGCAGTGCACCCGGTTTTCCGCATTTACACCGGGTTTTTTGTATTGTTAATTTTTAAGCAAATAGCACGTGGAGCGCGGCATTTGATGCGCGTGACCTCCCCAATCATCCTCATTTGATATTTTATTTAAATCAAATAAAATAAACAATCAAAACAAGGAATATAAACAAAACAAAACAAAACAAAACAAAAATATGGAGGGCGGCATTTTAAATAAGTAAAACCAGTAAACATTATTTATTTATCAAAATTTTAAATTTATTAATTATACTTAAAGGGGTGTAGAACTTTGTGGTAATTTTTAATTTGCAAAAAAACTGTGTCTTCTACTTGTTTTGGCCAATCCACCCGGTTTTTTTTTAATTTAATTTTTTGCGGGCGGATTTCCATTATTTTTCAAAGTTTTAAATTTATTTCTCATACTTACAGGGGTTTAGACTTTCATGGTAATTTCTATTTTGCTCAAAAACCATGGTTTTTTTTTTTTTGGCCAATCCCGCCGGTTTTTTCATAAAAAATCCTGACAGCTTAATTTCCAGGATTTCTCAACATTTTCACATTTTTTAAACTTTTTCTAAGCACTTTAAGGGGTGTAGAATTTAATGTGAATAACAGTTTTTTTTTTTAAATCACTGGTTGGATTTTGATGATTTTTGGACTCAATTTATTTCCAAACACCTTCACATCTGTCTTTCAAGATATTCAGGGAGTTTTTAAATGGATTCATACACTTTAGAGGGTGAAGAGTTCATTGGAAACAAATACTGATTATAAAATTGACTTCTTATCAGATTTCATGACAAAGAAATGGAAATACAATTATACACAGAGGTATGGTACATTGCATGATGCTTTGGAGTGTTACATGTTGTTTATTAAATAACCAACAACCGGGTGTAAATGCGGAAAACTGGGTGTAAATGCGGAAAAACTGGGTTTTTTTATTAATGCCCTAGAATAAATGAAATGAATAAAATAAATAAATAAAATACAAAGGAAGAGACATAATTGCAAGTTAATAATTTATTAGCACACAAATAATACGTATAAGAAAGAGAAAATGTTATCAACACTACTGATAACAGCTAGAAAATGCTTACAAATGGTGAATATACGCCTGAATTACATTCCTGAACTGATATGTAATGGGCAAAAAAAAATAGAAGACATTGTTTTTTTGGGAAATAAAAATAACCATAAATTTCTACACCCCTGGAAGTATATTAAACATTTGTCAAATGTTGAAAAAAATTCAAAATCCGCCCGCAAAAAAAAAATCAAAAAAAGGGTTTAAAAGCGGAAAACCGGGTGTGCTGCGCAGCAAATTTGAGGTTGCCGCTGCGTAAAACTGTGTGTAAACGCAGAAAAACCGGGTTTGTTCCTTAATGCCCTATAATAATTATGATACCACTAAGGAATCCCAATAGCCCAATTCTGGATAATCTATAGTTTAATGCTGATATATCATCAAGAATTGGCCACAACCTACCTTCAATAAGGTAGAAACCACAAACCCACATGAGTACTCCTTGGATGCCTATTAATAATACTCTGTTTGGGTTATATTGCAAAAAACACTTAAGTCTGATGTTTCATTCAAGTGGATGAGCAAGACAGTGGTGGAAATTACAACTCAAGGACATGTGAATGAGAAATAAAAGGGAAAACAAAGAAAAAACAACCCCCGGTACATATATCAGAAGTGGTAGTTGGCTACAGCTATTTCTATATCTTGGGAAAACAAAATTTGGAGGTTTTGAATAGAAAAAGATTTGTGAAACTCTTCATGGGTTTTTTTCCAATCAACCATTGGCAAACCATCATGACCAATCCGGTTAAATCCCATGGAGCACAAAAAGTTGAGAAAGTATAATCGGAGGTTATCCAAAGTCCCGTGAGGCATCACTGAAGTATTACCACTATCAACCTTATGTTTCAGAACATTGGCGCCAAATTCCAATAAGGCCGAAGCATTTGAAGTAGTCGGACGTTTGGACCCGTATTTGTTAGTGACAAAGGCGGTTGTTGGACCAAAAACCAGGAGACCAGCAAGCATCCGCATTTGCTCCCGCGTGTTTAATGTTGAACACTCATCAAGCTTTTTATACTTTGGTCTTGTTGGTGCCTGGAGACCGCAGATGTAACACAAGGCTGACATAGCCCCCGTGAAGTATAGACCAAGGACCTTGAGACCGGAGGTGTTTGGTTGGGGGCTTGATCCATCCTTTGCGTGACTTCCAAGGTTTTCATAAGTTCGTTGGAATGCAAGATGGGCAGTATGCACCAAAGATTCGTCCAGGGGGAGAGGCTGCCATTCACTGCCCTGTTGCTCCATGTGTCGAAGGGCCCAGCAGTCTTGCAAAGCACTTTTAAGCCGGAGATAAGCGTGGTCACTTGGAGAGAAGTATGAGGCCAGATTCGCCGCAAGTGTGTGGGTCTGGACACGTTTGGACAGCGGCGCCTTCCGGTTCTCCTGGGAAGCCTCGAGCTGTGCCATGTTGACAACTTCAGGAGTTATCAGAGAGAGAGCACCAGGTTGAGTGGGGTTAAGAATTCTCTCTGCATACCACACAAATATCAGCCTTTGTGATGTATGAACAAGTGAGACAAAAAGTGAGTATTTACCAGATTTGCATGCCTTCAGAAGTGTATCCACTTCCCTCCAAACAACTCGGCTGAACTCCTGTGGCATCGTTGGATGTGGTGTGACCATTGAGGGGAGGTGTGTGAGGATGAATGCTATGTTTTCAATCATTTTCTCGGCTGAACGGTGTGACCACACAATTCCACCCGCCAAATTTTCATTCAAATCATCTGCCAATGCTTTTGGAAGCATTGGGCCAGGGATAAATAGACCCATAGCTGTGCGCAAAGGAGGGATGTTAATTACAAGATGGGTGTGCATAAGCAATGGGGAGTGACTTACAAGGAGGCGTCAGGGCAGGGGGAGGAGGAATTGATTCGCCCGGTGGTCTTTGGGTAGGTGGCTTGACTGTTGATGGCCCAGCAACAGGGGGGTTCCGTGGAATTCTGAGGCCTTGCAGTGATTGCGCAGTGATGAATTCGTGAGAGGTGGGATGAGGGGTGAAGAAATTATACATGGGGCCTGTATTTTTAGAAGAAGAAGCAGAGTTGTCCAGGCGCGCCTTTTTGCTCGTAGGGTCTTCAACCGTAGGATCTTCAATTCGTACCATGTCATAGCGATATCGGGTTTGTTGTGGCACCGGTTCATGGACTGGCTCCTGGTGGAAGGTAGGTTTGGGACGTCCATGAAGGAATTGTTGGAGGACTTGCTGGTCTTCTGCACCATCTTCAGAGTCATCTGTTTCACCCTCTGCGTCAGGGTCTTCAGAGCTGTCCCGGATGGCTGGATTGTTAATTTCTCGTCTCCCGTCCGCATTGGGGGCTTTGGAGGACTTCTGGCCAATGAGTTGTTGGGCCGTTTGTACGCTTTGAAAGAAAGACTGGCCAAAGGTGTTGAGGGTTGTCTTGTGGCCTTCGACATCTGTCCGCATCTCTCCGCTTCGACGTGGGGATCCATCAGCTGGGTTTGTTGTGTTGGGCTGGCCATATTGAACATCCTTGTTTATTTGGTTTGCAAATTGATTGAGGGTGGGGATTGGGTTGGTTGCTGGAGGTAGGTGATCAGGAGTGGGTGCATATAAGTATGCCATTGAGTTGGTTGCAAATTCAGGGCGGGGGTGGGACTGTGGTGGAGCAGGCCTAGTGGCGCCTAAGGTGTTTTTAGCCGGGGCCGGGGTTCTGGAGACCTGTTCATTCTCATCGTCTGACTGCTTGTATTCAGCCTTTATTTTAGAGGCCCAATTCTCCAGGTTTTCACGTTCATCTGGTTTCAACGCAGGGTGCCGCGCCAGCTCTGTGCATTTTTCCCAGAGATCCAAACCTGTGTAATGGTGGGAGGGTGGGTGGGAGTGAGCCAGCTACTTATATTATACACAAAATAAAGGAATGAATCTCACGTCCTAGTTCACAGGTCTGATGTGAAGACATTGTTGATTGTTGAAGTCAAGTTGGTGATTTGTGCGGAATCTGTTAGCATATGAATGGGAGAGTATGTCAGCAAGTGTTACTATCTATGGTAAAAAAAATTTAAAAAAAAAAAAATGGAAGAGATGTGGGGGAATGAATGTGTTTGAGATGGGCCCATTGGGCCACTTTTGGGGGGGATGGAGTGCGTCTGGGGCTTATACGGGGCCCTTTGAGCTGCCTGGGGGGTTTGAATGGCCCCTTTGAATGTTTTATTGCCCCTTTGGAGCATCAAAGTGGGCCTGTGGGCCCACTGGAGGTGATGGGCAGAGGCGGGCCCCTTCTGACGGCCATTGGGCCCTGTCTTTGGGCCAGTTGGGCCTTGGGGCCCTGGGCCTGTGGGCTTTTTTTCTCCCACAAAATTAAACCCCAAAAAAAACCTTTTTTTTGGTTTTTTTGGGGTTTTGTCCTCATTTTTTATTTCTCATTTTTTTTTTGTTTTTTTTTTTTATGTTTTTTTTTTTTTATGTTTTTTTTTTTTATGTTTTTTTTTTGTTTTTTTTGTTTTTTGTTTTTTTTTTTTTTTTTTTTTTTTTTTTTTTTTTTTTTTTTTTGTTACTCACATTTTTTTTTGGGTGGTGGTGTCTCGAATTCGTGGTCGTTCTGGTTGAAAACAACCAGACCGACGGTCTGATTCCTGAAAGGAATCAGACTCGGCGGGCTCGCTCACGTAATCGAATGGTCCCTACCATTCGATTACGTGAGCAAGGGGATATCGCATGCGATATCCCCATACACATAATACATGTATGTATTATGTGTATGGGGATATTGCAGGCGATATCCCCCCACACGCCAAACAATTGGCGTGTGGGAGCGCACGCCAAACAATTGGCGTGCGGGTCCCACACGCCAATTTTCTTTGGCGTGCGGGGCCCACACGCCAAAAAAAAAAGGCGTGTGGGAACCGCACGCCATTTTTGGCGTGTGGGTCTCACACGCCCTTTTTTTTTGGCGTGTAGACCCTACACGCCAAAAAAAAAGGGCGTGTAGGCCCTGCACGCCAAAAAAAAATGGCGTGCGGGCTGGCGTTGGCGTGCGCGCTTGGCCTGCGTTTATCAACGCCCAATCTTTGTCGTCACTAATATTATCTTATATTAGTTGTCCTCCTCCTCAGCTTCCTTGTCCTCGTTCTTCTCTAAAAAGAGCTATTCCATCTCATTTGTGTTGTTCTCGCCTTTAGGTATTAACCTTTCATCTTTCTCTCATTTTTCCTATTGTATTTCATGTTCATGTTACTCATTCTGAAATACAACCTTTAGTTTATTGATTCACAGAACGTAAATGGTGTTTCTCAAAATTTGCCCCCTCCAGGGTAGAAGCAATTCTCATTGGATTCAACGACCACCACCACTTGTTCAGGGTGTGGGTTCCGGAAACCAACAAGATAGTTGTTTCACACCACGTTTGGTTGTTTCCACAGGTTTTCCCTTCACGCAAGAAGATTGAAGATCTAAGCGAGGTACCAACGCTGTACGGCTTTGAGGAAGCTGTTGGTCCAATTCACACACCAAACGCCCCACTAGAAGAAGAAAGATCCCTTCTGTCAGCAGCTGCCGAGTCTGATGTGAATCATACTCTGTGTCCTCCTCCACCACCACAGTTGCCCGCCACGTTGCCCATTGTCCCATCCAAGAAGGGATATGAGTATGTTCCCCACTATGATGTAGCTCCTAAAGACATCTCATCCCAGATTGATCAAAGCAACATCATCTCTGGATCTCGGTGTCCCCAAGCACTTGTTCTTGTCAGAGAACCCTTGCCCCAGAAGGACCCTAAAACCTATGGTGAAATTCTTGGTTGAATTGACAAAAACAAGTGGCTCATGGCCATTGAGGTTGAACTAGGGAACATGAAGCGCCATGAATTCTGGGTTGTGTCTCCCAAAACGCCAGGATGCCAAGAGATGGATACAACATGGGTCTTCAAGCAAAAATCCAATGCGGATGGCAAACTACTTAAGTACAAAGCCAGGCTTTGCGTCCGTGGTTTTTGGCAAATAGAAGGCTGTGACTAAAACCATATGTTTGCCCCAACTGGAAGGCAGGCCACCCTTTGAATCATGGTAGGATTAGCAGCGGATCTCGATTTTGAAATTCAACAGATGGACGTGTGATGCCCGTTCTTGAATGGCGTACCTGAAGAAGACATTTTTATCAAGGTACCAGATGGGCTGGGAGTTGAACTACCCGCAGGGCATGGATTGAAGCTGCAAAAGTCACTTTACGGCTTGAAACAAAGCCCTCAAAGACTTTTTTGAATCGATTAACTTCAGCCCTGTGGTAGTAGATCCCTGCCTGTTCTTTCATCAAGATTCTTCTCGCCCCTGTTTTGTATTCGTTCATGTAGATTATCTAGTTGTCATGGTCCCCGACGTGTTGTTCTTCAAAACGGCCATAAAAGGTTGTTTCAAAATGGAGGATTGATTTAGGAAAATGTCGCTACGTGTTGGGGATGCGTGTGACTTGGGACAGAAGAAAAAGAGTCATCACTCTGTCACAGGATCAATACTGTAATGAAATTCTTGAGGAGTTTCGCATGAAAGACTGCAAACCTTCATCCATGCCTCTGCCTCTCAACACGCATTGAATCCCTGTAAAAGATGAGCCGGTCAACTCGGGCTTCAACTACCGGCGTGGTGTGGGTCTGATACAATATCTAGTTCAATGTACAAGACCTGACTTAGCGTTTGCAGTCAGTTATCTGTCTCAATTCCTTAATAACCCAAATAAAACACATCAAGAGCATCTGAAAATCACTCTCAGGTACATTCAACACACCAGAAACCTTGGTCTAAATCTTGGGAATACCAACAAACTCAAGAACAACCTGATAGCCTACGCAGATGCTAGTTTTGCTACCGGAATGCAGGCGGCCTCCTTTTGTGGTAGTGTGCTTCTGCATAATGGAGCATTCAGCTGGCGCTGTCAAAAGCGAGACAACAATGGTCCAGCACTCTCAACCACAGAAGCCGAGTATTGTTCCTGCTCAGAAGCTGGCCAAGACCTTCTTTGGGCACGACAACTTCTTGATCAAATCTATCCCCTTCTCAAAATTCAAGCTTTACTGTGATAATCAGGGCGCTTTGGCACTACTCAAAGACTCGATTTATCAACATTGAACATGCCATATCAACACTTGACATCATTGGCTCCAATTTCATATTGACGCCAACAATTTCGAGGTCCTCTATGTACCAACTGACATCAACTACGCCGATTTTCTGACGAAACCTTTGAATCCAAAGAAGACTCAAGAGCGCAAATTGAAAAAATCCACAATATGTCCGCGTTTGGGACAGTAGACATAGTAACCTAAAATATGCATTTTCACATGCCATAATGAAACCAGAACTATGTAATATCACATGACATGATCAATCCTGCTAATCCAGGGTTAATCATGTAGTTACCAATAAAATTACAAAGGGTGTGTCATCACAGATTTGCATGCATTATCCGCGAGGACCTCCTGTGCCTCCTATGGTGAGGACACGCACACGAAGCTCAAGAGCTCAACAAATGACAAGCCGGCCATTCACAAGAGAACCCAAGACACTATAAAGGATGGCCTGCTGTCAGTAAAATCTGGCCACCATCTCCCTTCATCCCCCACACCCCCAAACACTTCACGATACCAGGTCCCCTTACTGTTTTCTCATCAACTTAATCAACTTAGAACTCTACATTTCATACAGATACAATTAATTTTCTCACTTTCCCCTCTGAAATCTACTTTTTAACCTTGATGCTACCAATTCTTATACTTGACTATCTATCCATTATCATATCCGCATATTCACACCCCACACCTAAATAAATATATAACTTACACCCCCGCCACACCCACCAACACCACACCAATTCGTCCCCTCCCCCAATTCCCCCCATTTACAACCAACCACGCACCTCTATCTCTCTCCGATTCATCCATTTTCCCATTTCCCCCTTGTTTTCAACTACCCACCAAATGTTTCACATTACCAGCCTTTACTATTACCTTATCACCTTAGGCCTTATTGCCTGAGCTGCATCGGATACAGATATTATCTATTTTCTCACACTACCCTTGTTAATCTGCTTATTAAGATTGCAAATCCCATGCTTGACTATCCATCCACTATCATATCTGCATATTCACAGCCAAAATCCAAATAATTACATATCATCCACCCCCGCCACACCCAACAACACCACACCAATCCTCCCTTCCCCACTCATCCCCCCAATTTGTCATCTCCTCCCCCTATTCCCCCAATTTTCCATCGCCACGCAACCCTCTTTCTCTCCGATTCCTTGACTTCCCCACTCAACTACACATTGACAAACCCCTCTGCAATCATGGAAGTGATTCCACTATTTCACCTCATCCCAGGCGACAACTCTCAAAACAACGCCGCCACAATGTCTCTACCATCATCGACTTATCCGCTGGTACCCGATATATACGCAATAGTCCCCCTTCCTTTCACTCAACGTCTACCCCCCACTGGCAGCTCAGCCAACTGCTCCGACCAATCATTACACCTCGTACGGCGGCTGGGTGGAACGTCCCCTTCCTTCCCGAAGAATCTGCACTGCTTCACCATTCCCGGCTCCTCCCACAGCAGTGCCATTGATTTTGTGACTGCCATGCAGGCTACCATCCAATGGAACAGCCAGCGATCACGTACAAACTCTCTGCCAGGACCCAATAATTTAGGTGATTCACCCAAGCGAGGTCGCCCCTGCAATTTCCACTTCAAACTAGAGTACATATGCCCCCGCCAACGACAACACCACCCGGTACTCAACTCTCGTAAACGCCACCGGCCAACAATCAAGTGTAGCTGCCTGGCCAGGTTTAGCATCCACCACCACAAAGAGACCAACTCCCTGCGCGTGGAATGGTTTTGGGTCCACAACCACGACCCGTACTCGTATGCCGATATGCTTATCTGCCGGTCTCCCAAGATGGTTGACCAATGGCTTACCGAGAAAGTCATCTCTGGCCTTGGATGGAAGGCGATCCAGCGCCTGTTGGGTTCTCCTCAACTATTTCCCGTAAGTAGCTTCAAATACGGTCCCAGATGATCATTTACTAATTGACATGCTTTTTCTTGTTCATCACCAGGCAGACGCTGGTGTCCTCATACCCAAAGCCCACAAGATTACCTACGACCGAGTTCGTTACCTCATCCAAACGCGCATGCAGACACTGGCAAAGCGGGACCCAGACGTGTTACAGTCCCTTCGCCTCTGGGGGACTACACTAGCAAAAAGTGGATGGCACGTTTACGCTCCGGCCTTGGAGGATTCTCAAGATTTCCTATATGCATTCCAATCTCCCTGGCAAAGGGAGCTGATGCATACCTATGGACAGTCCGTCCTGATGATTGATGTGACCCACAATACAGTCTCAAATGTCTTCCTCTCAAATGGTCTGAAGGTCAGTTTCTACACTATCATGGTTTGTAATCACCTAGTCGGAAAAGGCACCCCGGTCTGTTGGGCCTTTGCAGGTTCTGCGGCCACGTGAGTTTTTATTCTTACTTGCCTACTTACTATCCTCATAGACTCAAAACCCCATCCCCTCACACATCTAGCAAGCCAGTTCAGCTCCTTCTGATGTGGACTCGAGGGGCGGCAAATTTCACACCCCATGTTATAATGTCTGACTGCGCCATTGCCATTCAAAACGCTGTTTCGAACTCCTACGACGACTTAGGAAACCAAGCTCCAAAGCACCTGTGGTGCTGGTTTCATGTGCTCAAAGCATTCAAGACGCAAGCGGCTCTATACTTAAAAAAAAAATCAACCGAAGCAATCACCTATTTCCAACGCATATTGTATGCAAACCAAGAACCCTGCATTCTCCTTGAGGACCAAATACAACGTTGGGGGGCTACAAATCCTGATTTTGCGCGGTATGTGAATGCGCAATGGGCCACAAATATAACTCATTGGGCCCAGTACTAACAAACGGTGAGTGTTTGTTTTCATGGGTTAGATTACAAATTTTCCCCTCATCAACAAATCCCGCAATTAGACCGCTCACCAGGGCATTAAAACAAACAATTACACGGAGGCTTGGCACCGAGTGTTAAAGTTTCAGTTCATCCCACCACCTCAAAGACGACGCATAGACGAGTTGGTGCAAATCCTTGTCTACAAGGCGCAACCATACTACCGATCCGTTTCCGACCAAGTGGACAGGGGATTTCTCCACCAGACATACAACAAGCAGCAAGCAGCTTCCCAACGTCTGGGGGCCAGCTATACATGCGCCGCTCTCACTGCGCTGGGCATACACATTTTCACATCCCGTACCCATGTAAGTTCACAAAGTCTCACAATCCAATCGCTCCCTGCGGGTGTGCATGCTAATGTGATTTGCTCCGCTACACCCAAAGTATGAAATAGGGTCTTCCACTCAGCCTTCTGAAAGGGCTTACAGGGTGACCTTCTCCGACCCCGGGGGTAATGTCAAGGGGCGAATAACAAGCTGTACTTGTGTGTTGTACCTGCGCCATGGCAGTGGGTGCAAGCACATGTACTACCTGGGGAATCAAACCTTGCGGAATGTTGTCAAGGACGTTGTCTGGCCTAACGTGTTGGTTGATGCTAACTACAAATTCACCTTTGCAGACGAGGTACATACATCACTTCCCGGTGTGGGACTACTCAAAGGGCAGAATAGAGCTTGGAAGGGATATGTATAACTACACTAGTACTAATGTAGGTTATGACAAAGGTGCTGATATAAGAGCTGCCTTCCTGACTAATGCTAAGGGGATGAGTGTAACACTAAGAATAAAATAAAAGGTGTGGCTAATTTATATCTACTCTTAGAAGACTAATACTAATGTGCTTGTTTACCACACACACCAGGTGAGAGGGATGGATAAGGGGGGATGAGATGTATAAAGTATATGTAATATAAGTATAATAAGAGGCAAGGGTTTGTAGCTTTGGAGTCAAGGTGGGTCAGGAAAGAGAGAGGGGCAATCTTCTTATATTGAATCTAAACTGATATTTATATTGATATATTTATAGGTTGATGGTGACTTCTACTATGTATGTATACTAGTTTATGGGATCTGTAATGCTGGTATATGTTGGGGGATATTTAGTAAGTCAGGGGTCCATAAGGGAACAAGAGGGAGGAACAGGTGTCCTTATATATCTGAGAAAGAGGGGGAGCCATAAGGCTGGAGGGAGGAACAACTAGGCTATGACATGTAGCTGGTGGGAAAAAGGAAGAACATGACAGATGAGTAGTGAGAAAGTGACTTATATGAAATAGTCATGATAGTGACAGATGAGTAGTGGGAAGGTAGAATTTATGTACAGTAGATATGATGTAAGATGTTACTGAATAAAGCCTAGTCATGTGCAGTGTATGTTATGTAGTGTCTATGTATTTTATATAATATTTATTTTGTATCTTGGTTGTGTAATATATCTACTTATAATATGTACTTATTGTATTCTATAACTTGCTTTACACTGTAACTTGCTGGATTATTCTTGGTTTGCCTGTAACTCTTGAACCATGAGGAATTTGAGGGTGGTTGGAGTGAGTTACTAGGGTTAAAATGGGGTGTAGAATCTGATTATGCAATAATAATGGTGAATATGTGTAAGGTTTGGGATTTATATGTGTATATGTGTAAGTATTTGGGGTTTATGAATGATAAGTAATCTTTACAATATAGTAATGAAGTGGAATGGATCACCACATCCTCCCTCAACTTATTGTCTGACCCCAGACAATGCAGCCAAAAGAGAAAGGGCTGGAAAAAAAAGTGATCCATGGAAGTCCAGAGTATTCCTGTCCAAGGTCCAAGTGATCCAATCCAGTATTAGTCCATGCCAGTGTCCAGTATGAGCCAATCCAGTATAATTTGATCCAAAGTCCAATGTCCATAGTATTCAGTATCCATGTATCCATTATCCATTGTATTAATCTTCTTGTAAAATACATATTATAGTCTTTAAAGTGGTTGAAATTCCTTCTAGTATGCCATCTTGCTGAATATGTTCTTCATGTAAAAGTATCCTTGAAATTCTTGATTTTATTTTAATTATAAGCTAGGTTCATTATTTATTAGACTCAAATACTAAGCCATCATTTTACTTGTATACATGTATTTCTAATAAATGTTCATTCTAGCCTTCTTATTCTTATTCATATCTTCTTGAAATTCTTGGACACTAATAAATGCTCACTGATAATTCTTGAGGTGGTGGTATAGTAGGAGCAACAATTCTTCTTAGTCTGGTTTTATGGGCGTTGATAAACGCACGCCAACGCCAACCCGCACACCACTTTTTTTTGGCGTGCGGGGCCTACACGCCAAAAAAAATTGGCGTGTAGGGTCTACACGCCAAAATAAATTGGCGTGTGAGACCCACACGCCAATTTTTTTGGCGTGCGGGTCCCCCCTCGCTCACGTAATCGAATGGGCCCTCCCATTCGATTACGTGAGCGGGCCGGCTGACGAGGTTATACAACCTCGTCAGCCGGGAGGACTTCCTCCCGGCACGAGGCTGTATAACCTCGTCGGCCGGGAGGACTTCCTCCCGGCCAACGAGGTTATACAACCTCGTCGGCCAGGAGGAAGTCCTCCTGGCTGACGAGGTTGTATAACCTCGTCAGCCGGGAGGACTTCCTCCCGGCTGACGAGGTTATACAACCTCGTCAGCCAGGAGGAAGTCCTCCTGGCCGACGAGGCTGTATAACCTCGTCGGCCGGGAGGACTTCCTCCCGGCCAACGAGGCTATACAACCTCTTCGGCCAGGAGGAAGTCCTCCTGGCTGACGAGGTTGTATAACCTCGTCAGCCGGGAGGACTTCCTCCCGGCTGACGAGGTTATACAACCTCGTCAGCCAGGAGGAAGTCCTCCTGGCCGACGAGGTTGTATAGCCTCGTCAGCCGGGAGGAAGTCCTCCCGGCCGACGAGGCTATACAGCCTCGTCAGCCAGGAGGACTTCCTCCTGGCCGACGAGGTTATACAACCTCGTTGGCCGGGAGGAAGTCCTCCCGGCTGACGAGGTTGTATAACCTCGTCAGCCGGCCCGCTCACGTAATCGAATGGGACCTCCCATTCGATTACGTGAGCGGGATCCCCCCACACGCCAAACAATTGGCGTGTGGGAGCCGCACGCCAATTGTTTGGCGTGTGCTCCCACACGCCAATTGTTTGGCGTGTGCTCCCACACGCCAATTGTTTGGCGTGTGGGAGCGCACGCCAAACAATTGGCGTGTGGGAACCACACACCATTTTTGGCGTGTGGGAACCACACACCATTTTTGGGGTGTGGGTCTCACACGCCAAATAAAATTGGCTGGTAGACCCTACACGCCACTTTTTTTTGGCGTGTAGGCCCCGCACGCCAAAAAAAATTGGCGTGCGGGTTGGCGTTGGCGTGCGTTTATCAACGCCCTGGTTTTATATATCTTCTAATCTGAGTAATCCTTTGGCCTCTGGGTATTGGTGCTGATATGACTATGTCCTTTGGGGTATGGTAAAATATCTTGATGTTGGGTTAAGTGGTTTCTGATTTGGTTTGATTGGATGGAATTTTCATTGGGTGAAGGGTGGAAACTGAGAGGATGCTTGATTGTTCTTCATGGGTTGGAATGAGTGGGAAAATAATATATGTAGAATAATAATAAAAAAGGGAACCTCTCTGTGATGTGATGTTGATGGGTGGAATGAGTAGAAAATATGTTGGGTTTGTGATGAGCTGATGCTGGGTGGAATGAGTAGAAAATATGTTGAGTTTGTGATGAGCTGATGATGAGGTGGAGTGAGTAGAAAATATGTAGAATGTGTGCTTTGAATGATGAGTATATTTGATGTATGGCAGTTGAGGATCAGTTTTCTGTTGAGAGGGAAGAGAAAAAAATCAAAAAAATCTTGGTGTTTTTCCATTTGGAAGTGAAGTGCTCCTCCCCCAACTTATTGTCTGTCCCCAGACAATGGAGGAAAAAAGAAAAATATTTTGAGAGATTCTAATGTTTTTACATATATGTATTCTTGGGAGTTTATTTTATTTTATTTTTCCTTTCTCTTTTTTTTATATATTGATATTCTACTTATTTATTTTGATATTTTATTGTTTTATTGTTTTATTTTATTTTTTTTATCTGATAACTTTTTTTTATTTTTTTATTTTTTATTTTTATGTGTATTTGATACTTGTTGTACAAGAAAAAGGAGATTTTTACGCTGACAGAAAGCGTTCCCGGGTCGTACACCGGTGTCGAAAGTTGTTCGGAGTTCAGAGTAAAAAAAGTGGCGTGTTATGTAAATCGGATCCGGGGTATGAGAACTGTCTCCGAGCCGCGGTGAATCCGGCGTCGAAGAAAAAAAAATGTGAAAGAAAAGAAACGTCGCGTCGCAAGCACGTGATGCCGTGTTGATACATAAATAAGACAACAAGAACGGATTTCCGGGTCGTTCACCGGCGTCGACTGTCGTTCGTTTTGAGTAAGACGGTCAGAGAAGTCGTTTGCTCGGTATGTAATCGATAATCGAAAAATAAAAGAAAAAAGAAAAAAAGACCGTTCCCGGATCGTACACCGGCGTCAAAACGTCATGACAGTTAAGGTGGAAAATAGGAAGCATTTCCGGATCGTACACCGGCGTCGAAAGTCATTTGTTTGAGTAATAAAAGTGAGAAAGAACACATTTCCGGGTCGTTCACCGGCGTCGGATATCATTCGTTTGAGTAATAAAAGTGAGAAAGAACACATTTCCGGGTCGTTCACCGGCGTCGGATATCATTTGTTTGAGTAAGACGGTCAGAAAATCGTGGACAGACTTGACAGTCAAGTAGGCCGTTGTCCTTGTTGTCCTGGTTCGTACACCAGAGTCGATTATGCTTGTTAAGGTCTTGACAGGGGAAAAAAACCTTGTCGTCCTGGTTCGTACACCAGAGTCGATTATGCTTGTTAAGGTCTTGACAGGGGAAAAAAACCTCGTCGTCCTGGTTTGTACACCAGAGTCGATACTGATTGTTAAGGTCTTGACAGGGGAAAAAAACCTTGTCGTCCTGGTTCGTACACCAGAGTCGATTATGTATGTTAAACCGTTCGCTTGTTTGTCTCTCTCCTTTTTATCATTCTCTCTCTTTTTTTTTATATCTTGACTGCTAAGTCCTCCTCCAACCCGGCCGACATCGGTCGCGTCTTCTGCACCCCTTCCAGACGATCCTTCGAAACCTGTTCCAACTGATCGTTCGGTTTCTATCGCCGTCAAAACCTCCTTCCAGTCGGTTCGTTTGTGTCGTAATCGATCACTCGGCCCATTCGTCCGGCCCAATTTATTTTTGTTTTTATTTATTTATTTACTATTTTAGTTTGCAGGTTTTCAAGAGGAAAGAAAAGGATATAATGGGGAGAATTTATTTATTTAATTTTAGGGCTGACTAGCAGGTGGTCCAGAAAAGTGAGTTGAATTGAGGAGCAGGGATATGAATTGAAATTGATTGACTGATTCTTTTATTATTATTATTATTTGTTTGTTTGTTTATTTTGTCTAGTTTTTCCTTCTGTCAAAGAAAAAGTTGGAGTCCTGGCCCTGGTCTAGGAATTCCTTGGTAGCTGAATTTGCTGGAAGTGTAGTTTCCCATTTCTGGTTGCTGGGAAGAATGATGGGTACCAAGTAAGTCTGTCCAGAAGAGTCCATAATAGATAGTGATTCCCCTTGAGCTCCATTGTATTTGATAGTGGCTGATACATCCATTAAGAAAGGCTTTCCAATAATTAGTTGAACAGGTCCTTCAGCTACCCAGAAATGGACAATTCTGGATACTTTTCCAATGATTACTTCTACTTCCTCAGCAATTCCTGGCATATTAGTATGGTGGCCTCCAACTCCTTTAAGCCTCATTGATTTAGCAGTGAGTACCAGTCCTAGTTGGTGAGCCAGTCCTGCAGGTATGATATTGACCATTGATCCAGTATCCAACAGAGCTTGATGGGCTTGTCCATTAATGTTGATTTTAACATATCCAAGGGGGCATGAATAGAGGGTGGTCTGTTCCTGTTTTGCTTCTTCTTCTTCTCTGCCTATGACATTAGTTGACCTAGTGGGTTCCAAAGGCAGCCTTCTATTTGAGATCCTCTTCTTGAAAGCATCAGTGACACCACTAGAGATAGCAAATATTTCTCCATAAGCCAGTTCCATCTTTCCTTCACCAAGCATTCTTTTGGCAACATCCTCTTCTGCTCCTGGGTATTCTTTGGCCAAAGTCTTCTCTAGGTAGGTTTTCTTTACTGGTTTTTCTTTGGGTGGAGTGCTGGATCCTAGGGTTTCTGGGTCCTGGAATCTGACATGGGGGTCTGTTTTAGGGTCTTGATTCTGTATCCTGCCTAATGGAACGGGGGTCCTGGCCATGTGTAGTAAGTCTTCTGTATCCATGTCCATAATGTTGTCCTTTTCTTTCCTGATCCTTTTGTCTGCCATTTTGGGTTCTTCTGGGTCCTTGGTTCCTCTGGTTCTCTTTCCAAGGTCTGCTTCATAGATGGTGGATTCTTCAGGGGTGATTGCTTCTTCTAGTTGTCCAAAGGAGGATGATACAATGGGTTGGTCCTTGGGGAAAGCTGATACCACAGATTGAATTGGTCTTCTGGGGTCCCATGGAATCATAGTTTTGTCTGGAAGTCTGAAATCTCTGCCATCTCTGATTACTGATCCTTTGGTAACATCTTCTTCTAGGGTCTTACATCTGGTGGTACTGTGGGTGTTTTCAAAGCAATAGTAGCACTTTAAAGTATAGGGCCTGGGAGCTGAATTGAATCCTGGGGCTGGTCCAAGTAGATGAGGAGGGGCTGATCTTCCAGCAGTAAGGGTTGCAAGTTGTTTGGTGATTTCTTCTAATTTCTGATCTGTAGTCCTGGCTTCCAGAGGTTTAGTGGTCCATGGATTGGTAGTTGAGACAGGTTTATAGGTATTAGCTGGAGGGTTTGATTTGGGAATGGTACTGATTGGGTTCTGGGTAGGGTTTTCTGGTTCCATTAGGCTCTTTTCCAAGACTGTAGCTGACTGAACCTCTCTGTGTATGTAGGTGAACAAAACCTGGGTGCTGGGAAGAATATGGCCTCCATCCTTGAGTGATACCATCTTGTTGTCCCTGAGAAGTTCCTTGGTGATGGATATGGCTAGAGTTGGTTTAAGGGCCTTGAGCAACAATTTTCTGAAATCCTCCAGGCTGGTGTAGTATCCTAGTCTGACCAAGTAGTGGGTGATAGTTTCAAATTTGGTCCTAAAGCATTTGAATTCCTGTAAGGTGCTGATTCCTCCAGTTTGTGTAGACAGATTTACCAAGTTCCTCAAGTCTTCTTCAGTGTACTTGACCAAGGGGAGAGAGGATCCGAACCTAGTAAGTAGTTGCTCCTTCAAGGTCTCCCAGTCTGAGTCCTCATAGCCAGTCATCTCTTCTACCTCATCCTGGAGGTCTGATCCTCTTATAAAGAAAATAATCTGTTTGCATAGTTCATGGGGAGAGGCACCATCAGCTGATCCAGCAATCTCATACCTTTTTATAAATTTATCCACAGGTATGTTTGATCCATCAAAGAAGAGGTTCCTGTCCATTGGTTTGATCTTGACTCCTCTATTGGAAGGCATAGAGTATCTGGGCATCCTGGGTTCCTTATCCAAAAAGTGAGTGAATGGAGTTTCTGAATGTTTATGAGAAGCTACTGGAGAATGAGGGTGTGGTGCAAGTGGATCCTCTGAATTGTCTGATGAGTTGTTGTTTTCCCTGTATCTTCCAGTATTGGGGATGTTGCCAACATTGGTCCTGGAAGTACTGGCTGGGTTGGGGTGGGAAGTCTGTCCTACATTGGTATTAAGTGGTTGGTTGACTGGAGGGTAGATACTGGGGGCTGAGTAGAATCCTGGAAATCCTTGTTGAGAAATGGCTGGTAAGAGGTAGGTTGACAGATGGAAGTGGTATAGGTATGTAGATGTTGAGTGTATGTATAAAGAGTGTATTAAGGTATGGGTAGTGAATGTTGATATGTATAAGTCCTTTAAAAAGTTTATGAAGATATAAGTTGACTAATGTATATGTATTTTTATGTTTTGTAGATGTTGAACATATGGAGAAGAGAGAAGGGGAAGTGAAGTAGTGATGAAGCTGATAGTAATAAGGTTACTAGGACTAAAGATATCTGAAGAAGTTAGGCCACTGTTGGGACACCACTTGTGGGACTACTCAAAGGGCAGAATAGAGCTTGGAAGGGATATGTATAACTACACTAGTACTAATGTAGGTTATGAAAAAGGTGCTGATATAAGAGCTGCCTTCCTGACTAATGCTAAGGGGATGAGTGTAACACTAAGAATAAAATAAAAGGTGTGGCTAATTTATATCTACTCTTAGAAGACTAATACTAATGTGCTTGTTTACCACACACACCAGGTGAGAGGGATGGATAAGGGGGGATGAGATGTATAAAGTATATGTAATATAAGTATAATAAGAGGCAAGGGTTTGTAGCTTTGGAGTCAAGGTGGGTCAGGAAAGAGAGAGGGGCAATCTTCTTATATTGAATCTAAACTGATATTTATATTGATATATTTATAGGTTGATGGTGACTTCTACTATGTATGTATACTAGTTTATGGGATCTGTAATGCTGGTATATGTTGGGGGGATATTTAGTAAGTCAGGGGTCCATAAGGGAACAAGAGGGAGGAACAGGTGTCCTTATATATCTGAGAAAGAGGAGGAGCCATAAGGCTGGAGGGAGGAACAACTAGGCTATGACATGTAGCTGGTGGGAAAAAGGAAGAACATGACAGATGAGTAGTGAGAAAGTGACTTATATGAAATAGTCATGATAGTGACAGATGAGTAGTGGGAAGGTAGAATGTATGTACAGTAGATATGATGTAAGATGTTACTGAATAAAGCCTAGTCATGTGCAGTGTATGTTATGTAGTGTCTATGTATTTTATATAATATTTATTTTGTATCTTGGTTGTGTAATATATCTACTTATAATATGTACTTATTGTATTCTATAACTTGCTTTACACTGTAACTTGCTGGATTATTCTTGGTTTGCCTGTAACTCTTGAACCATGAGGAATTTGAGGGTGGTTGGAGTGAGTGACTAGGGTTAAAATGGGGTGTAGAATCTGATTATGCAATAATAATGGTGAATATGTGTAAGGTTTGGGATTTATATGTGTATATGTGTAAGTATTTGGGGTTTATGAATGATAAGTAATCTTTACAATATAGTAATGAAGTGGAATGGATCACCACACCGGCACGCATCCAGTTACAATCAGCTCCCCAGAGACCCCAAACCGCATAATTGTGACTTCCCCCGGGGGTTTGATGTCTCTTGCTCTGTCTTTGCGCGCCTTGAACCGGTTTTGCCATTCCGGGAGGCACTGACTACCGCACTACCAGCATAATTGCCTAGGTTGAGTTCATCCCAGTTAAACTAGGATGAAAACAACCAATTCAAAATAGGTTGACCTCAACCAATGAAATATAAAGCCAAGGGGGGTCCCTTGAATTTATATTTCATCAGTTGATTTCAACCAAGTTTAAATTGGTTGAGTGCATCCCAGTTTAACTAGGATGACTTCATCCTAGGCAATTATGCTGGCAGTGCCGACATACCCACCCGTGCCCCTGGACCAGACGCGTCCGCCCATTACAGCGCGCAGGTTCTCCCTGTTGTGATCACCCACATCCAGGCTTGTTCCAGGGAGGATCCTAGGGTTTGGACCCTCTACAGGTCAGCCAGAAACATGTTAGAGAGATGTTACCTGGCACTCAAAAAAGCGGGTGATCGACAAAGGATGGTGACGGTCATCTCGGCTAAGTCAATGGAGGACTTCAAGAATATAGCCTTTTCCATTGGTCAGTCAGTTGAACGTCAATGCCCTGGAATTAAATCGACTATGGTGGACTTGGTCTGTACCGGTGACCCGCGCAACATGACTCAATCAGAGATAGTGGCAATGCTCAAAGACCTACAGGAAGTCGGGTTTTCCAGCTTGAAGAGGGCATCAATGTTACTTGTGAATAAACGACTGGAAGCGGCATTCCTGGAGGAGGCGACGGCTCTTACCATGGGGGCATTTCGTGAATTGTGCTTTGAGCTTGCTGGTATGCTTGAGGAGGGAGGGGTTTTGGATTCTAGGACACAGATTCGCTGACAAACTATTATGTGTTGACAACCATGCGGGCAGTGTTGATGGAAATGAGATGGGTACATTATTACAAAGCACAATATTAGGAATTATAAATCATAATCCTAACCGATGTGGGAGAACTTATATACCAGAGGTGCAGCACTGAAGCTGAGCCCGCAGCCGCGGGCTCAGCGGCAGACTGAGGCTGAGGTAAGGGGGTACCTACCAAATGTCATCGGACATTCCGCGGGGAAAAGCACGGGGCGCAGCATGTGACATTCTATAGTTGGCGCGGGCGATCGGTCGAGCGGACGAAGGCCGCTTCAGTATGCGCAACGTAATGGACCGGGTGGAACCACGGGGTTCGGGGCGCCAGGCCGCAAGCGGAGCGGGGGCAGAAGAAGCGGGGTCGTGCGCAGGGAAGCGACAGACGGCTGCGGGGGTCAACGGGGTATAGTAGTCGGGGACAGGCTGCGGTGTGATGCGGGATCGAGGAGACAGGCAAGTAGGGCTCCAGGGACAGTACCGGGGAATGCGGGACATGATTGGGGGGACTGTTGTATAAATAGAGGGTTGTACCAGGGCTGCGGGTCTTATCTTATCTTATCATCTTAGTAGATAGCTATCAACTACAGCGTACATAAGAAAAACCTCATTGTTTAGAGTTCTCTCAGCGATTATTCAGCGTGTGCGGACAAGCGGAACTGCGTAGGGCATCATCAGGACGACGAACGCAAGAGGAACGGTCCCCTTGCTGAGTATAAAGGTGTTGCAGGGAAACCAGTTGACTTTCCGCTGACAGTGTTTATCCCGCAGAGGAAATCAAAGAACCACCGGAACCAACCAGGAAGAAGGGCAACCTACCATTTCTGTTACCGAGGTCGCCATTATTTCCACACCGACTGTAGAATAATTGTCTACTCACTCACATGAATTAACAACTTATATATATACATTGTATCCTCCTGCAGAGGATTGTTGGTTATTCAGCAATGCATCAATCACATCAATCATTTCACAAATTTGTTTCCTTTCTAATGTTTTCTGATAGTTCTACTTTACATACATGTATGTATCTATGGTCACTCGCCTGGTAACACTCGATGGTATTAACATAATGCATGATCACCCTTCTCAATGAGAAGATGAGCATTACTTATTGTTGACAGTTTCAGCCACGCCTCGAGAGGCGGTAGCTCAGATCTCCCTGGGGAACATCAAGAGCGAAAGCAGCTTCACTGCCTGATGAGCAGGGGGGGCTGTAGCGTTCAAGGCCAGAAAGGGGTTTAGGGAGATGCTGCGGCAAGGTGGATAAGAAGGAAAAGGACCAATTACAACTCGGATAAACTAGGTTTAGGTTTCAGTTGCTGTAACTAGATTAGCTCCTGTTGTTTCTCTTGTTTCTCCTTTTCTCTTTTTCCTCACTCATCTTGTCTATAATCTCCTCGCACCTCAATAGGTGCTTCGTTGTTTCCTTCTCTCTCTTTGTCTCTCGTCGGCCTCCCATTAAGGCCTCCTTAGCTCACAGCTGTATCGTGGTGTTTCTCACTTTTGAGAATTGGGGAGGGGTTGATGAATGCCTCGATGGGGACAGGTGTAGTCCAACCAGAAATGATATTCAGCTGGACGGCCAGTTCTCTTGGGGATGCTGGATCCGGATGGAAGTATTGTATTTTGGCACACACGCTGTGAGTTCCATCTTACTGTAGCTTGCATCACATGAACAAAGGTAAGAGCAGCCTGGAGAGAGTTTCCAGGAATGGTGAAGCAATGAGGGTTGGAGGGGAAAGTGGGTGCCAATCTATCCAGTCGTCGGACCATTCTCAAGTTGTTGAGCGGTAGTCGAGACCCTGGCGATACTGGAAGGTCTTCAGTGAAAGGAAGCGGTACAAATGTACAAATGTTTGGGATAAAGGGGTATTGGTTTGAGTGGGTTGGTGGGGGTGTGATTTCAGTGATTTCATCAAAAAATCTGGCCAAGTGATTGGTCTCCATGTTTAACTATGAATCATCATGGGAAATCTTGTCCTAGTACCCCTAAAGGGGAAAGTGCATAACTCCCGGTCACCCTGGTAAATCAACCAAATTAGGAGTTATTGAGGAATCTTTCAAGGGGCGCTTTTTGATTTAAAAGGGCAACTTACTGTTGATGGCGATCATCACCTTTGTTGCTTGTATTTTTAGTAATCTGACAATAACTTACACTCTTGGGACTCTATCTCACGTGATCATTCAGATGCATAACTAGTATTGACTGAAACCCTTTCAGGTTCGTAAAACAGTGACGTAAATCTGTGTGCAACACAGTTTAGAGCACAAAGGTCAAGGGAAGTCATACATACATGACACTAAATAGGTACATCCGCACTTTGGAGTAAGAAATAATCAAGCCAGAACCCTCCCACAGACTGACACGTAACAACAGACTGTAGTTTTAATTTATTGTGATGGGCCTCCACTTAATTGAGATTCGACGCAGTTGGAACGACTTTTTGGGCTGCCGTCCTCGGGACACCCAACTGCACCGGTGGTCACTGGTGCAGCTGCTCTTCCAAAACCACGTGAGGGATAGGCGTAGTGCCCTTGTCAAGATCCTTTCCATCAGCTATCATTTCCACTTGGGACTTATGAGCTCTACAGCCCCACATCACATGGCTGCCCCTTAAAACATCTTTATTATCGCTCTGCATCATATGACACTGCCTTTTAAAGTACCCCGTTCTTGCGCCTCTAAACTCCGAATTTCACTGTTTAGAGTATTGATGTTAGTCATTAGTTTTTCAAATCCGCCTGGACTCCACGGTTAATACGAAAACTGGCCGAGGGGGTATAACCATGATGTATGCAGATTCAGCGATGGACCTTCCCGAGCTCTCGAAAAAGAAAAAAAAGAAGAAAAAAAACTTGGGCATTCGCTACTAATCGATTAAGTTTTGTATGGTAATTTTTTACATCCTATCTGTCAATCTTTATCAGTCTCAAATCTCACTCATGTTCATATCAAGCTACAAAAACAAATTGGGCTGCTTTAGATGATGAAATAACAATGGATTGTTGCCAAGCGGTGCCTTTCTACTCGCCAAAGCTGAAAAATCCTGGCCCGATGATGTTCGGGAGGTTATCAAGACAAATCATGTCGTTTTGAAACTGCAGGAAGGCAGCAAGCAGGGTTTTTTTTCCCCACTACACGTCGACTCCTCATACTCGGCCGGAGGTAGACAGTCCAGCCTCGCCAACAACAGCTGCTGCTCCACTTTAAAACAATCTGACTGGTGCTAAGGCGTATAGGCTGTTGGTCCAGCTAGAGAGCGAGTTGACCTTCGGAGATATTGTTGAGCTATGCACATAGGCTTTCGGTGGTTTGTTTCCAAGGGTGCCTGCGATGTCGTTGAAACGAATATTATCGTCTGGAAAAATCGCTATCGTTCATGCCGTGCACGGAAAGGGAGCGCAGTAGTCGGCATTGCATCCGACGCCGATTGAATGCATAGAAACAATGGAGCGGCTTACATAAGGTGCACTGGTGCTGCTAGTGATACATACCATTCCTCATACGCACCTCTCCGAGAGGTTTCATCTGGTGTTTCTGGCTCTACAAGTCCCTAAGCTCATGAGGCTTGCAGTACAAACAAGGTACCTCTCCGAAGCGGCATCCGACGAAGTAGCTGAGACGCCCGCGAAATTTCGTATGGCATGCTCATCAGCCTGGCATTTGGGCCTGGTCCTGACGTGCAAAGTTCCATCCAAACTTGCCGAATCGGCGTCAAAGTCAGTCTGACTAAGGAGGAGGGGAAGACAATGCGTGAAACAAGCGATGGCGGCCGCCTCTGTCGCCGGCCTCCCACTTTGATCTAAATTTGTAGCCTGATCACGCTTTACTCTTGAGCAGGACGGCCCGGTCTAAGAGCTGATGTGAAACATCGTCAGGTAATAAAAAAGAGTGACTTTTTCCCCAACTTTTTTTTGTTTCTATTGATGACTCCCCCCCGTTTATAACCAGGAGCCGAAAAGTTGAAGACATAAATCCCTGATAGAGAATGCCCAGCGCATCACTGCAAACACTTTAAGCGGTGCTTATTACGTAGGAATGTCAGATAGTAGTGGTGTGGCCACTGTTACCATGTAAATTGTAATGCATGGAAGCTGGCAGAAGGAAAGAAGCCACCACACACACTCACCTTCCACGCGATGAATGCCCAAAAGCCACATCGCTCAAAGGAAAACAGCCTCAGAATACATTGAGGCCACGTTATGATATTGAGACTGATCCAGCAGCGCACGGCTCAGAGCGCCGTCCACAAATGCCCAAAAGACCGCGTGGAAGGAGGCGGGTCCATTGTGTGGTTTAGTTACGTTCTAATCGGCCATGCTGTCATCAGTGTTGAGTTTTTTCTTACCGGAAGAGTTTCAATCGATCGAACCGTAGCTTCGGCGCTTCCAGGAGTCATTGTAATAGACACCACTCGAGACCCACAATAGCCCACAATTGAATTAGATCAGGATGAACTACGGGGCTACGTGTGTGGTGGTTCCATGGATCCTTCTACCTGTCTCGGGCGCAGTTGGGTGCGGTTCGGACAGGCCTTGCCGGGTTTTCCTTCTCTTTCTCTTTTTTAATGGGCGTCAGCGAATGTGTGAGGAAAGGGCTCAACCTACATAAAACCCTTCTCGACCAGCTCGTCGCCCTTATCACGCGATCCCCAACAGCACAGCCATTCCACGTCAAGCCGAGAGAGAGAGAGAGAGAGAGAGAGAGAGAGAGAGAGAAAGAGAGAGAGAGAGAGAGAGAGGCGGAGAGAGATAGAGACGGAAAGAAATTTGTGGACCGGTCCGTTGCTTAGGAGAAGGCTTTGAGTAGGCTTCCCAAAGGGTATGTGTATTCGCCTCAGCCTCATCACCTTCCTTGGCGAAGCCAACCAGAGCGTCTGGTTGAAGCTAGAACTTCTCTTCAAGCTGTCTGCTGCTCTACAACATACATAATCTTCTAACCCAAGCCTCCGAGCTTTCTGGAGATTCTCAAGTATTATAACAAAAAATACATCATACTCCCTTGAACCCCTCAACCAAATCACCTCCCCTCCGCCATTTCCATCCTTAGCCTTTCTCTCAGATACACATATTATATTATATGTTCCGGATTTTCGACAGCCGTACACTTCGAAAACAATCCAATCGTACAATCTTGGACCAGAAGCACAAGCTTTGTGTATTCACCGTCCCCCTCCAATTTTCACCGGAGTCGAGATTGACTGTGCTCAATCAGCGTTTCGAGATATTCGGGCGAACAAGTCTCATCTTTTAGACCTCTGGCTCGAACACAGAGTTGAAGGCGTGCCAGCGAGTTGGCCGAGTCTCACCCAGCAGCTGATAGCAGTGTAACAGTATGTACCACGTCCTTTTTTAACCTCCCAGTTTCTTCATATTTCCTCCTCTAACACTCTCCACTCTCACCCAATGTTACGAAAAACTACTTGCACTATTTAATCTACCCTTCTTCTCATACTCATCCATCCTGAGTGGGCTCTAGCGGTTGATCTGTATCCATCTACCTGCAATCCTGTACATGGGTACATGAATATCTAATATTTCTTACTTATACAAAATATCTATATCTATATTCTCTCGTTCATCACATTCCTGCTTCCAATACTTGCACTCATACCCAACTGCACGCTCATTACTGAAACATTCTTACCTATTATAACTCTAGGCATACAGATTTACTCAGCCGGATAATAGTACTTGTCTCATACAGAGCTCTCCTGAAGAAACATATCATTTTGCCATGGAACTGTCTTCGTCGATCGTTCTCCCACCCCAGACGATGCATAATAATCAATCCTCAGACCCCGGCCATCTACCTCCATCACAACACATTCTGCACCAACAATACCCCTCTAGCTCCAGCAGAGGCACTAATGAAGCCGCTGATGAAGACACCAAGTTTCCGATCTCGAATCCCGCACACGCCCCCCTCTACGACCATTCTTACACCATCTCTCGGTCCCCTCGGGGAGTCCACAGACAAGCAGCTGCTTCAACCATCGGTCAGAGAACATGAACAACGTTCCTCCAACCAAGCAGCAGTCTCCTCCCCTATCCCAAAAATCAACTCCCACGCCCCCACCCACTTCATCACCTTCGTCACCCTGTCAATCAGCACCCTCTAATTTGATCGATCTCAACTCGATTGTTTCGTATTCTCAACTACTACAGAGGAAGGATGATGTGATTTTAGCGTTAAAATACCGTTCAGGTGGTAAGTTTCTTCCTTTTTTCCATTTCTTGTCAGCACGGGTTACTGATCTGCGGTTTTTACTTTCTCAACAGACCACCTAGCCACCCAAGCATTAGAGCTTTTGAGAGCGGGCCGAGAGCGTGTCAAGCGAATCACTGCCGCGGGTAGGGCGGCCACGGGAAACCACCAGTGAAGCATATCCAAGAACAATACCTGGCTGTCTTTAGCCGTTTCTCGGAGTATTGCACCTCTCAAAATATCCCGACATGGCCCATCGAGCCAGTCCGAGTTGCCATATGGGTACTGGCCATGCAAGAGAAATCGCCACCCACACCCGCTACGTTAAGGCAATATATAACCAGATTGGAGTTTACCTGTACGGTCACTGCTGGATTATTCGAGCCTGAATTTGGAGCATCATCCCTCTAAAAGGTAGCGCCCTACTTCGGGAACTTGTCAACCGAGACCTTCCCGGACAACCTCCATCTCGGCAGCCTCGTTCCCCCTCAACCTCAAAACCTATTCAAAAGCGTGGCCGTAGCATTTCGACCTGCGAGACTGGAGAACATTCTCTGACGCCATCGGGAAAGAAATGGTCGAGGTTCGAAGGCGTTCCTGGCGAATTTGAGCGGTATGATAACTATTTATCCCCGTTCAACCCTTCGGTTGCCTATCAAACAACGCCGCTAATCCACCACCAGAGTAACTCCGAAATGTGGGCGGCCCACTCAGGACATCAACCCGAGCGTTATTCTAATGAGGTACTCCACCATTGTCATCCGCATTCAGGCGTGCCCCAGCACTTCCATCCTGAGTCAAATCACCATTTGGAGCATCACCATTCTCCAGGTAACGGTCGTCCTCGCTCACATGATGTCGCCGGGAATCATGTTCAGTTGCCTTCCTCCTCTCATCGGAGTCTACCCCCATACCAGAGAGGTTATCCTCACGAATATATGAATCCACATGGAAATTCCCCTTTCCCATCCCACCATTCCATCATTCCACCCAACGGAGATGGTCAATACATTCCTGATCCCGCCTCTAGTCAGTGGTCTTGACCCAATCTACCAGTCCCCTTTTGGATCAACAAAACAAAATAAACAAAGCAAAAGAGTTGCCCTGACATTGTTGTGTACAGTCTTTTGTCTGGCAACTAAAGAAAGATTTAATTCATTTTGGCTGTAAAGATCTATTTGTCTCGCAATTAAAATTCGTACTGGAAGTTGTGTTTCGGTTTACCCTTTTTCTTTGATTACATTTATATTCTAGGTTGCTATCCGTCTGTCTTCCCTTCTTTCCTTTCCTTGCCTTATTTGTTCCTTTCTTTTGCTTCATTTTTGAGTGGCTTTGATTGTCATGGTTATGTTTTTGCAATGGATTCTGGCTTGGTCAGAAACAACATTTTCTTTATGAGATCATTAGAGCTCTTGATTATATTCTGTCAACAAACTGGACTCTATTCCACAAATAGTGGCGTGTACAGTAAGGA
This sequence comes from Puccinia hordei, assembly GCA_007896445.1. Classification (NCBI taxonomy): domain Eukaryota; kingdom Fungi; phylum Basidiomycota; class Pucciniomycetes; order Pucciniales; family Pucciniaceae; genus Puccinia; species Puccinia hordei. Next base: position 248,533 of record RDRW01000131.1, read on the forward strand.
ATAAAAGGTCATACACTTAAAGAAGTGTAATAAAAATAAATATAACCAATATTACTTTGGTGTTTTGTTAAAAACACTAAGTATTAAAAAAAAACAGGTTACTACCCTGCTGCCAGACTTCTGTTATGGGAATAAATATCCTCAGAAGGGCTAACCAGACTTTAACACGGTTCTTCCAATTAAATTAAGAAGTATTAATTTAATTGGGGGGATTTGAAGAACTCTAACTATTAAAGATAGTTATAAGTATAAAAGGCCAGTCCTCCTTACTTACAGGAGAAGGTGAGCGCCTTGGTAGCTTATAATAAGTTATCTAGTAATGGTTAAAGTTGATGGGGGGAGGATATCTTCAATTTGGTGAAGAGATCTCCTCCTTAAATAATAAAATATTTGTATTAATTCCTCTGCAATTTAATTGTCAGTGGGGATTGGGGCAATATTGAAAGGTGATTCTGATCAGCCTGTTCGTGGTAAACAGGGAAGCATGGTGTCATTGTTAATTAAAATGTCACCATGTATATTAATTAACTTAATTTAATTGTTTATTTTTCTTAATTAAACTAAATAATTCTTAATCACATGTACATGCAACTTCCTTTGGGTTAGAGCTTGGAAAAGCGCTTGCTCTGGAGAGTTAAACATGTGGGATTTAATTTACAAGTCTTTACTGCATAATTAATATACTTTACATAAAGATTTACCCTTATTCATGTGTAATTTTATACTATGAATTACTATGGGTTAATCTTGGATCTTCCAGGATTTTCATGAAGAAAACTATTCCAATAAATGGTTCTTTATCCATTTATTGCATGTTTGAAAATTAATTTTCCAAAGATTTTCATAAATTAAATTACAACTTAATTTTAGTAAAAGATAGATATGATTTAAATAAGTGATTTTTATTCAATGTGGTCATGAGTGTGGCTTGAACTCAGGTCCTTATGTCAATGATAGTTATTACTGAGCCAGTCTCTTACTGTTAGACTATTGTACCATTTGATAAAATGATAAGGTCTAAATTCCCTTTTGTTCAGACTATAAAAAAATAATAATAAATAAAGAATAATAATAATTATTCAAGCTTGCAGTTTTCAAGTATTACATGTTACATGTTACATATATTACATGTTACATTATACATGTAATATCTTGGTGGCTGACATATTCTGTTCGTGAAAAATACGTAAAGAATTACTCAATTCTGATCACTACTGTGACTACTTTTTTTTCTTTGTTCTTGCTCTAACATAAATACCCCATCTATCAGCAGCTACAACACCCTTTGCATAAATCATTATCAGGCTATTAGTTCTCCAAATCAAAAACCCTCTCAATGGCCAATTGCATATTGTTTTGTTGAAGTGCTGCAGTTTTCATCTTCAGCTGAACTATTGTTTCATTTTCACATCTTCAAATAATTTTAATCAGTAGATAAAGGGGTGTTGATAAAAAACATGCACCTGGTGCAATGCCCACACCAAGTGCAAGCCCCTCAGGAAAGGGATGGGCAGCTCACATGCCCTTTCATCAGGAAAAATCCAAGTGACTTGTCTACAAGTGATGTGTCAAAGTACAGAGGTACCCTTTTAATTTTGACATCACTTGTAGACAAGTGGAAATATATTTTTCCTTGGTTTTCCTGCCTGGGCTTGTGGGCTGCACACCCTTTCCTTATATGTACATGCATGGGTATCCCCATACCCCTACATATAGGAAGGGCATGCAAGCTTCAAGCCCTTCCAATGTAGATACATGTGCGGTAAGCCCATACTTATATTCAAGAGGATTTATGTAAGCAAACCAGAATTTAGATTTTCTGGAATAACACCAGCTAGAGGAAGTCTTGCAGTCAGAGAGGGCATGGCCTCCTCAGCCAGTGGGATATCCTCCAGTCAAAGAGGCTTCAGAGCCTCTTCAAGCAGAGAAATACCTATGGCAACACTGGGCTGGTACACTAACAGTAGCCTGTTGCTTAGCAGAAATATGTGAAATTATGCTAATGTTACCCACCACCAGAATGCCAAAAAAAGGCCACTACATTAATGCTTTCTTTGGAAAAAAGTGTAATGTAGGATAGCAGCCCAGTGCTGCCTCTGTTCAAGGAGGCCATACAGCATCTTCACCCAGATGACTTCCTCTGGTTGAAGAGGCTTCAGAGCCTCTCAAAATGGAGGACCTCCCCCAGTTGGCACTATGTAGGTATGGGTTTACACCCATAATGATGAAAATAGGAACAGTGTGCAAGCTAAATGCTCTTCCTATATGCATCATTGAATAAGATTCTTAATTTTATATTTCTATCTATTATGTTTTTAGTAATAATGTTTCTGTCATTTTTTCATTTTTATTCATGAATAATATGTGGTATCAAATATGAGCAAATCCACAATTATTTAATTGAATGGGTTCAGAAAATACACCATTATAATAAAATTTTAATCCTTTAGGGTGTTGATAAATGCACATCCATGAGATGTTAAGGTTTCAGTTCTTGAGGGAGATGTGGTGAGAGGGGACTATCTTGAAGGATCCAAGGATAGGACCAAGGATCAGAAAGTGATAAATTCAGATCAGACTTGATGGTTTTTATTTTAAATATGAGTGATGACTCATATACCCAACTAGAGAGCCCTCAAAAAGATCCAAAGTGGGCCTGGAGAGTACACAACAGGAACAGGACACAAACAGGACTGGTAACAGGAACAGGAAAGGTTACAGGAACAGGAAAACGTAAAATGGTGCAGTGACAGGAACAGGAACAGGTACTGGTACTGGAGACAGGAACAGGAACTGGAACACAGTCAAGTGACAGGAAACAGAAACAGACTTGGGACAGAAACAGGAAGAAGGAAAGTGAGTGGAAACTACAGGCTCATATTCTGACAGAGAAAGGGTTGTGCAGCCTAAAGATCCTTTTCAGCTTGCTAATATGGTGTAGACAACCTTTCATAAGCAGAAATATTATAATAAACAGAAATAAAAAATGAAACAAAAAAATAAAAACTTGGGATATTATTTTACGTTCTAAATCAACCTAAAAAAAAAACTAGGGTACCTCACTTAAAATTACCACTATTTCTCACTCCTTGACTATGTAAGTCAATTTGCTGAGAGGACTTCTTCTCAGAGGACAGAACATTTTACCTATCAGTGGACCTGTTAAGCTCAAGGGAAGGAAACCTAAAGCTGGCACCTTGGGAAGATGTTAGCAACAAAGGAATTGAACTATTTATACCCATCCAAGTGGATCTGATTGAATATTTATTCAAAAAGAATATTAATAGTCAGAGTTTACATGAACATGCCACTTTTTTTCTCATCACTTGGTATCGGGATCATCTTGCAGAGAAATATGAATATCTGGCTATCAAACCTTGCCCTTCATAGAACAGTAGTAAATCAGATTCAACTCAAGCAACAAGCCAAATTAATCACACGAGAAAAAAGGAAACATTAAGTTTTCTGTTTTGAGAAAATGTTGGACAGAACGAGACAAAGTCAATTTGGAGTATGGACTTAACTATCAATGTGAAAAGTTTCTGCCCTAAATGCCTCACACCTTCATGTTCTGTCTCACACCAGGCAAGGAGTCATTGCTTGGTTAGTAGAATTTTGAAATGTGAAGACAGGATCTATACACAAGCAGGACACTTTTGATGGGGCTTCTTACATCTAATTCCTAAATAATTATATTCCCAATCAAAACAAGGTCATATTTTTCTATCACTTTCTTATTAATAGAGTATAGATCAGAAATTATTCCCCCCAAAAGACACTGAAGTATAAGTTGCTTACACTAATCCAAAATGATTAAGATAGAAATATTAGTAGGTTCCCAATTGAAATTTACAAAAATGCCGTGTCCACCTTAGAGTGTTTATCCTCAAGGAGTTTCCTATAAATGAATAAGTTTTAAGGGTTTCTTAGAAACCTCCAATCATGTATAGATTTCCAAATCTCAGATGAGGGGTGTATCATTATCATTAGACTAAAACATCAGTGTATTGATTTGATTGATTTGATAAAAAAAAAACCAAAAACCCAAGTTTTATTCACTGCTCATTGAAACCAGGTGGTGTGCTATGTCAAATTAAAGAATTTGATGATAGAACTAGTATTTTGGTGTTTGTATTATCATTAAAACTAATGTAAGACATATTGATTTCAAAGCTCCAGCCCCAAGAACCTCAGCAACTGCTTTTACAACATCAAATCCTTGCTCAGCTTCAACAAACATATTGGACCTCCAGCTAGCTAAACCATCCTAACTGAAAGGCCTAATGTCAACAAATTCAATCCTTGGTTTCCTGCTTTCCCAAAAACCTCAATACACCCAGTAAATCCTGTCCAAGCTCTTCAAATTTCTCTCAGCGGACAAGCTGGTGCCTATGATTGATCCCCTAACAGTGGAGGAACGGGCAGCAATTGAAAAACGGCTGGCCAACCTTACAAACCCAGAATATTCCCCTGTCCACCCACAAGTATTGGCCAGGGGCAACAGCAAAGGCAAAATGCCTATCTCACCCCGATGGCAAGGCATTTCTTGATACTATCACTTCCAGCAATGCCAAAATAGCTTTGCATCCCTCATCACAAAACTGTGATGAACATTCAGAAGACCCAGATGCCAAGGGGAAAAAGATGATGACAAATATAAAGACCAACCTCTGGCCCCACACTTCACTTTGTGGTACAACCAACCTCTGGACCCACACATCCCCAGGAGCTCAACTGATCAGCCACCACACCTGAAATGCCAAAAATTGTGGAAAGTTACCCACAACAGGCTTGCTACCACTATTCAACTGAAATATTTGTTTATCATACACCCAAAAAGGCCGGGCATCACAACCCACATGCATAGGATCCTCCCTCCCTCATGTGGTGGAAGCCTGGTTCCATAACAGGGCAGTTGTTCCTCTCATCAACAGACTGTGACAATTGACCCAAACTTCTCAAGCCACTTATTCACTCCCCATCCAACTGTATAGCCACCAAAAACTTGAAAGGCATCATGTTAGAATTAACACACATATTTCAGAAATTTAGCAGAAAATGATTGACTTGGGCGGGAATTTAACCAGCAAAATCAGCAGAAGCTAATACACTATCCTAGAAGTGCTGCCTTTACCAACTAGGCTACCAAGTCCTTATACCTGGGACATATCAATGTTGCTGCAGCCCACAGTGTCACCTGCCAAATCAGTGTGGCACTCAATTTCTCACAAACCACGGACTTGGACTGCGCAGTGACACTTGGCATGCGGGTTTGTCAGTTCCTAGATCCAGGCTGTTGGCGTACATCACCTCCTTCAACATCACAGGAAACTGTCCATCCTCCAAAATTTTTGACAGAAGCTGGATCCAGAAACCCAAAACCAAACCACCCAGTACCATGGTACCTTGCCCCCCACCCAACAAGAAACTTTGCACCTGCTTGAGATGTCCCAGCAGAATGTACTTGTTGGCCCAAAATTTTCCAAGTATGGTATGGAAGAAAAGGGCAGACGTAACACAATCAAAACTACTGGCACATATCATACAATTAAAAAATCTTATAGCAATTCTTACAGCCTGTCCTTGAACCAAGTGAAATTAGTGATTATTCTGAAGAAAGCGGCGCTTTTTTAGGCTTTGATGAAAACAAATCAACCTCCACCTTTGTGAGTTTTGGATCAACATTACACAGATGGCTTGAAGTGGATATTTAGTATTATTTTCTTTTTTTTGTTACACTTTATATAATAATGTTTGTCAGCTGGCTCAACATATTTGCAACCTCAGCTGCAAAAATTGCAAGAAAGAAATCAAAAACCTCTTCAACATAATCAAGGAAGTACTCAAACAATCAGCATCCAATCAAAATATTCTGAAGATTCCCCGCAATCCCTGAACCTTGCTTGAAAGGGCTGAAGTCAACTCCAATCTTGTCAAATACATATGCTGTCAGACATGTTTTATCTCTACCCAAAAAATCCCAAAACTCCAATACTCTGTACTTATAAATCTTTTGAGCTAACAAAAGCATGCAATGAGGCTTGCTTTACCCAGAAGAGAAAAACATTATGGTATCAAAGATCACGGTCAATTTCCTCCCAAGGACATATCCCATGTCACACCCAAAAGATACAGCTCCCCTCAATGCCTCTTTGTTCCTCAACCCATACTGACCTGGCTGAAATGGCTTTTGTCAAAGCCCAACATTGAAGCAGCTATTAAGACTTGGGCACATAGTATCACAATCCAATGGTACTCTTGTGGATTTACAGCACAGTAGGAACTATCAAAACTTGGACTGGGACAACTCTCCAGGCTCCCTCAACTTGGTTCTTTCCTCTTTGTTGATTGGTTCAACCCGCGTGGAAATAAATCAGTGGGAGAGTCAAATCAACCGGTGTATTTGCTCTCAACTGATTGAATCTTCCTCCCACCTTAAAAAATAAAATCACCAACATTTTTATATCTGGCATCATCACCATCAAGATAAGCCTCAGCAAAAGAGTGGAGAGATAGGTGCTTTTGCCTTTGCTGTTGCGCCTGGGCAATCTTATTGGGTGGATGAGGCCATATGCTGGGTTCATAACGTTGGGCCAGCTGTTGTCAAATCAGCGGGTTTGTTGTCCAATTGAGCTGGTTTGTTGTCAATTCAAGTGGGTTTGTCAGCCTGGGTGTGGAACTAACCATGGTTAATGGTTGTAACTAAGTCAGGTTGATGATTTAAAGTGGTTTTGGTATGTTAAATGTCCTGTAAAAAAAGGGTATTCCTCAATCAGTAAGTCTTGTCTGAGAGGCTTGCTCTAATTGCTCTAATTAGGCGCATCCAAATCAATACAAAGTTGTTAGAATTAACAAAGCATTTTTCAAACATTTAGCAGAAAATGATTGACTTGGGCAGGATTTGAACCAGCGAACCTAGCAGAAGCTAAGACACTATACTAGAAGTGCTGCCTTTACCAACTAGGCTACCAAGTCCAACCTAATGTGTTGCTAAGAGAGTACTGTGGATTACAGAATTTCAACAAAAGTATTAATAGGCATCCAAGGAGATACTCACTTGGGTGTGGTTTCTCCCTTATTGAAGGTAGGTTGTGGCCAATTCTTGAGGTAATAACAGTATTAGACTATATATTATCCAGAATTGGGGTATTGGTGGAGAATGGGGAACTAAGCAAGGTAAAATAACTCTATGGTATGTACTGTGCTAAGGTGTTCTAAATATTCTCTGTGGTATATAAACAGATGTTTGCAAGCTGTTTATATATGTAAGGGACTGTGAGCGCTTCCAGACTGGGAGGTACTGGGGGGAGCTTCAGGGGGAAGACAGATCCTTTTGGGCGGATCTGTTAAGGTTATGGGGATGTCTATATTAAGGCAGTGTTATGGGACACATCTTTGATCATTAGTCCTTAGTGGGATTGGATCACATCATGAAATTTATGTTAATTGATCTGTTATTAATATTAATAAAGTTATTAACTTATAATGATGTCATTTATTATTGGTTACATCTTATAAGTATTAATTATTATAATATTAGTAAGTTTTTTTATTAATAAGATATTGAAGTACATATCTTATACGTGAAATATTCCAATGTTAAGGAATGTGGGGCGTCATCAGAGGGAAAAGAGTGACATCTGTTACTCAGGATATTTCATGTGAAAGGAGGGCAAAGGGCCTACAAGTTACGTGTCTTGTATAACAAGAGTACATAGAGTAACCAGAATTATTCATGTTTTATTAATGAATGTATTTATTAAAGTATTTAAATTAATTATTGTAATGAATGTACTTTAATAATAATAATAATAATGTAATAATAATGAATGAATGAATAATAATAATAATAACTAAATAATAGTAATTATTATTAAAGATAATAATAATTAATATTACTTGAAGTTATTTAAAGGAATAATATAATAAATAGTAATGAGAATAAGTAATAATAGTAATTATTATTAAAGATAATAATAATTAATAATATTTGCAGGTTATGTGGTACATGTTGGGTACTGTGATATGTAGTCAGTGGCTGACAGGGTTTGTTGTCAATTTGAGCAGGTTTGTTGGCATTTTGATTGAGATATTTGACAATTCAAGGGGGTTCCTCCACTGGTGTGGGATGAATCTTTGGTGCTGCATTGTTTGCTGAGAGAGCAGAAAAGCAGACAGTTTTGGACAGGTTGTTGAGGTGGAGGGAGGTCTTTGGAAGATCAGGAAACCAAGGAATGAATCGGTTTGAGGTTAGGAGGTGGTTGGTTGATGTTAGGAGTGGAATGTTGGATGGTTTGGCTAGGGGGTCAAACATGTTTGTTGGAGCTGGGCAAGTTGAAGACTCATGACCCTCATTGTCTGACTGCTTGTATTTGGCTTTGATTTTGTTGGCAAGAAATTCCAGATACTTGTATTCCTTGGGACTGCATGCGGGATGCTGAGCAAGCTCAGTGCATTTTTTCCAGAAGTCCAAACCTGATTTGCAGTGTTGTGGGGTGGAAAGTGGTAAGCAGCAGGTTGATTGTCATACATGTTATGAGGAAACAGAACTTACGTGCTTGTTTGTGACCACCAGACATTGCGTGGGAATACGTCTATAGGTTGAAGGAGGAGGAGAAGACGGCTGGAATTAAGTCCCTTTTGCAGTGGGAAGTGGGAATAGAGAAAGGGGAATACAGGCCTTCAGGTGACTTTGGGGGGGCACTTTGGGTGTGTAGTGTCTCTAGGGGGCTTAGACTGGGGACTTGGGGCCTGGTATGTATCTGTGGGTAATTCCGGGGGCCCTTTAGGCCCAGATGTGTCCCTTGCACATTTTTCCTGGGCCTTGGGTGCAGTGGGGGGCTTGGGAGGGGGCCTAGTGGCACATTCACACCTTGAATGTGTCCATAGGGGCCACTGGTTCTAGTTGGCCCCTTTTGGCCAGGCCCAGGTGGCCCATCTGGCCCCTTTTGGCCAGGCCCAGGTGGCCATCTGGCCACTGCTTTGGCCAGGCCCAGCTGGCCCATCTGGCCCATTCTGGCCCCTCTGGGCCAGGCCCAGCTGGCCCACTTTTCAGGAGCGGGCGGGGTTTTGGGTGAGAGGCAGGGGGGACAGGGGGGGGGTAGGGGGAAAAGGGGGGAATAGGGGGACATCGACTTACGTGTCAATGTCTGGCGGCTGGCTCGAGGTTGTTGGGCAGCTAGGTTGTTCCGGGGGTGTGTTGGGCGGCTCGGGTTGGTCAATTGGGCAGGCTGGGTTGGGGGTGGGCTAGGTTGTGCGGTGGCTGGGCTGGTAGGTGGGTGGGGGCAGTCTGTCAACTGGTGGGGTCAGTCAGGTTGGGAAAAAAAAAATAGAAGATGTTTGTTTTTTTGGAAAATAAAAAATACCATCAACTTTTATACCCCTGGAAGTATATTAAACAATTTTAAAATGTTGAAAAAAAATTAAAATCCGGCCGCAAAAAAAATAATTAAAAAAAAACCGGGTGTAAAAGGGGAAAACCAGGTGTGCTGCGCAGCAAAATTTGATGTCTCCACTGCGTAAAACCGGGTGGCGGAAATACCAGGGTTTTTTATTAAGGAATCCCAGGTTTTATTAATGCCCTTATTTCATTTGTTTTATTATTTATTTATTATGGTAATGTTGTAGTGAGAAGAAAAGGAAAGTGGTAGTAACCAGAAGGAATGAGTGACATATATTCCTCTGGTCATGTCACATGCAAACAAACACAAATGGCCAACATGTTACATGGATTGTATAATAAGTATCCATATTGTTACATGAATTGATCATGTGTATTGTATGGTTGTTAATTGAACATAAATTGCATCATATGTAATGCAGTATTTAATTTCATACATTTACCACATGTACTGTAATAAATAATACTTCAACACCAGTCACTGGTGTTATTTCTGGTACTAGAGTAATCTTTGCAGTTACTTGGTACATGTCACATATGTGCTGTGTAAACTGTGGTGTTAATTCTACTCTGTGCCTGAAAGTGTGGCTGATAGAAATTTTCATTTAACCATCTTTTGCCTAACTTTTACAACCCTTTTACTCTGATACCAGATAAGACAAAGGGCAGATTAAACCTGATATTTAGCATTAGTTTATGTTTCTTTTTCAAATATATTTGAGTTGAATATTCACCTGTAAGTACATTGGCTCCATTGAAATTCCCAAACATATTCAAAGGATTGAATTGATCACATGAGAGGAGAGGAAATACAGGGGGACTACTAATGTATGAACTTCACTACATTGGCTTGCAAGTACTGGAGTACAGATGTGTGGAATGTTTAATGATGCTCAACCAGCCAGCAGCTGGGATCTTTGGAAATGATCTAGGTATCAATGGTAGAGGAAAATGAAATAAGCCCACTTGACTATCACATGTATACAGTGATTGCCGTTAATCAATGCAAAGTATATGGGGCTTGGTGTGTTGAACAGTGAATGGGAGAGAAATGATATGCAGCCAGCTGCTTGGTTGTTCTTGAGGAACACAACTGGCCTATTGTATGGATCAGCCAGAATTGGACCACCATCAAGCCTGCTCATCTGCTTGAACGTGGGCACTGTTCCTTTGGGCTGATCCATGTGAATGCTCTTGTAGATCTTCTAAAAATTTCTTGTCCACCTAGCTTCCTGGTCCAAAGTGTGTCCTGTTGATTTTCAGCTTTTTTAACATGTCAAAGCGCACTTGATACCACCATTGGCTTTTAGCATGGGTCCCTTGGGTTTTTCAGCAGCCAATGCATGTGCTAAATAAGCATACCCACAGTTGCCATCCCCTTTGGGTTATAAGTTGATTGGACATACTTAATGACCCATGGAGGGGTAGCTGCTGACCTGGGGTGGATGAGGGAAATTTCAGCATAAGAAAAAGTGAGATCACTGCCAATTGGGGCCCTAAAATTCACAACCAACTTACCTTTCAATTTTCCTGGATTGGTGAGAAGTCAATTGTGGCCCTCTGGATTTGACCACCTTCACATTGGATTTTCCACCTTTTGTGTTGGCCTTTGGCCTCTGTATCTGGCTATACTCCATCTCCAAATTGCTTTGATTACCTTCCCTTCCCCATTTGCATTTGATGCCTTATTTGCCCTTTCCTGGTGCTACATTCTATGAATATGGGTTAATGGACTGTAAATCTCTTATTCACATCCTCACATGTGTTATCTGTAATTTGTAACTTTGTTGGTTACGAAATTGTAAAAATATGCATCCAATCCACCCTTGAGATTTAACAGCTATAACTACCTACAAGTGAAAACAAGAAGTTGGGCGCAAGCAGCAGAGGGAGTAGCAGCTGAAGAGGGAATATTCACTAGCTGCAAGCACCCCCAGTGGAGTGGAAGACGAGATCTGTTAGTTTTCCACTGGTCATGCGCACGCCCTTGTTTACTCCACCTGGAAAATCAACGGAGGTGCACTTT